>PVJX010002227.1:9916-135171 GCA_004027295.1 Dolichotis patagonum | reverse complement strand
ATCCTGGGTGTCACATCATGTAGCTTTTCTGCTCTTGAAAATGTTTAGTCCTAGTGGTCTTCATAATTTATAAGTGGACTTTCACTAATCTCTTTAAGTGCCTGAAGAAGTTGTCCTAAAGAAAGTACCCAAGATCCCACCTAAAAAGCCAGAAGCCCCACCTGTCACAGGTACTAATCATTCATCTTAGGTTTCACAAGCTATTAACCTTTGCTCTACAAGATACTTCATTCAAGTGGTCTTTGTAATTCCTAAGTATAATTTCACTAATCTCTTTAAGTGCCTGAGGCGCCCAAAGAAGTTGTCCCTGAAAAGAAAGTGCCAGTGATGCCTCCTAAAAAGCCTGAAGTCCCACCTGCTAAAGGTAGTCATCCTGCTGTCACTGTGCTTGATACTGTGTCCTTGTCTCTACTCTGTCTAATCATGAAAATACTAATATCTTTGAAGTGCCCGAGGTGCCAAAGGTAGCTGTCCCGGCAAAGAAGGTGCCTGAAGTTGTCCCTCCCAAACCGGAAAGTCCTCCCCCAGAAGGTAATAATGAAACTACTCATGTTAGTATCCTTCAAAAGATAAAGTCTCCTCTGTGCTGTGAAAATCTTGTTTGAATGTATTGTGTATGTTAGTCAGTTCCAATACTGAAATGAGCTGATGTCTTTAAAGTGTACGAGGAGGAGCCTGAGGAAATTGCTCCAGAAGAGCCTTCTGTTGAGGTCCTGGAAGAACCGGAGCCTGCACCTCCTCCCAAAGGTACTTGGCAAGCTGCTGGGGTCCTCAGCAGACCCTAACCCTTTGTGTCCCCACAGTTCTGGGATTGATGAGCTTGTGTCTTTTTTCACTCATCTTCATCCATTCTAATATCTTTAGTGACTGTTCCACCAAAGCCACCTGTTCCTGAAAAGAAAGTTGTCATTGCCAAGAAACCAGAACCACCACTGGCGAAAGGTACTTCTCACTGCCACTAACTTTCTACAGAAAAATGTCACTAAGCTGTATTTTCCACTGCTCTACTTAATGATTTCCATACATCCCTGAGACTGTGAGTTTAAACATTACTAATATCTTTTAAAGTGCCTGAGGTACCCAAGGAAGTTGTCCCTGAAAAGAAAGTGCCTCGCGTGGTTCCCAAAAAACCAGAAGTTCCACCAGAGAAAGGTACATGTGACTGTCCTCCCTTGGATGGAGCTGGATACAGTCTCCCACTCCAAAAATGTTTTGTTCTGTGTAAATGTGATTGGTGGATGTTTACTGGCAGTTGTTTATAATGTGAAAATACTAATATCTTTAAAGTGCCTGAAGTTCCCAAAGAAGTTCCAGAAAAGAAAATCACTGTTCCCAAAAAGCCAGAAGTCCTTCCACCTAAAGGTACATTCCACTAATGAGTTTCTCTCTTTCCCCAAGAAGTCTCCTATTATGAAACTCTGCCAGCCCTCTTACATTCATGACTGTAAAATTATTATTCTTGGTTTTTAGGAGTTAGAATTTTTTTAATCATTATTTTTTTAAATGATGCACTTTTTTTTTTTACAAGTGGAAGACTTTACTAACATGGTTTTGTGATTCTAAATAGTCCACTTTTTCCATCCACTTAGATGGGGATACAAGGGCAGACCCCCCACTTCATTGTGAATTTTGTTCTTGAATCTGTCCCTGAGTTCTTTGAACAAAGTGTGAAGTAAATGTGTTATAAGTTTCATGTACTTCTTCACTACCCAGAAGTAAAACTAGCTAATATCTTTAAAGAGCCAGAAGTGCCAAAGAAACCCATCGTTGAAGAGAAACCAGCTGTTCCTGTTCCTGAGAAAGTGAAGTCTCCTCCCCCAGAAGGTACACAGGAGGCCATTAATGACCTTTCTAATTTAAGCGTTGTTGTTTTTCTTTCCTAACTCATTGTCTCTTGGTCATTCTCATTCCTTTAAATTGTCTTATTTCATCATTCTAAGTTAGCGCTGATCTCAAATCTATGTTAGGTTATCAGCCCACAGTCTCTATATAGGTCAGAGCAAGCTATATTAAATATAACATCTCGAATGTACCCAGAAAGATGGTAGATCTTAGAGTGTATATGATATTTAATGCTAAAAGGACTTTCTCAGTATTCAAAGCCATAGACATAGAGGTTCAGGAAAACTAGAGAGATTTCATCTTCATAAATATAAGAGAAGATATTAATTGATAAGGGGAAAATTTACACTGCTATTTATTATTTTGGTATTTTGTGCATCTTAGAATTTTGCTCCATATACTGAAGTAAAATTAACTAATATCTTTAAAGTATATGAAGAACCTGAGGAAATTGTTCCTGAAGAGCCTGAGGAAATTGCTCCTGAAGAGCCTCAGGAAATTGCTCCTGAGGAAGAGCCAGTTCCTGTTGTAGAAGAGAAGGAACCTGAAGCCCCACCTCCACCAGGTACAAGGCAGGATCCATTGCATGGGAAAATATGATTTTTATATTTATTGTACAACTTATTAAAGTAAAATGTTGGTCTCCTATCTACATGCTTGAAATTTTCACTTGGTTGACAAGAATAACAGTTGTTTCCACTGATAAAACTTTGATCCTACAGAATTTTATAACATTCATACCAAAGGATTATGTGTGCTCTTCTTTGTTCATTTGTTACCATGTATATTGTCCTTGTAATCATCTGACTCTAAAAGAAATTCCTATTCTTCAAGTACCTGAGGAGCCCAAGAAGATTGTCCCACCGAAGAAATTTCCTGTTATCAAAAAGGCAGAACCTCCACCTCCTAAAGGTACTTTTGTTAAAATAAATATATTCTTCATTTTGTGTGTGTAAAATTTGTGCTTTTTCATTGTATTGTGCTGTATTATTCACTGTACGTTACGTTGCTGAACAGACTTGTAAAATTTTGTTACTAAATGCTACTAATATCTTTTAAGTACCTGAGATGCCAAAGAAAGTTGTCCCGTTAAAGAAGGTCCCAATTGTTAAGAAGCCAGAAACACCAGAAATCAAAGGTATTCATGTCATAATTAATATTATAATTCTTTAGAAAGTACTCTGATATCTTAAAATGGAATCCACCAAATTATCTTTATTGTTATTACAAAGCACAGACAAAATCTTATTTTGTTCCCACTACTTTTAATGTTGCTTCATTAATTATGGACCTTTTATTGTTAACATTTTAATACCCTTTTTAAAACAAAACTAATATCTTCAAAGTGTCGGAGCTGCCCAAGAAACTTGTTCCAGTAAAGAAAGAACCTACTGTGCCTGTTACCAAAAAACGAGAAGTCCGCCCAGAAAAAGGTATCAACCAAGAAAAAATGCATAACCCTGACCACTCATTAAGCATTTTAGTTTTTAGAACAAAAAATTACTGAATATGAGATTGTAAACCAAATTTTACTAGAAAAAAGGGAAAATAATGAGGGCAAGTAGGAAATGAAACAGACAAGCAGGAGGGAAAACATGAATAAGTTGTGTGTCATTCCGGAAGGGAAACAGAAACACCTCTCAGAACATAGAACAGATCAATTTAGCATAATTGTTGGATGTTACCATTAACAATACAGTATCTTAGAAAATATAATATCTGAACCTATCTTCAGGGAACTTAATTCTGGCAAGAGAATAGAAAGATAACAGAACTCTAGCACAGGCAGAAGAAGCAAACTGAGAAGAAAGGTGTACAGAAACATAGAGCAAAAATTAATTTCAGGCAGAGGCATCATGGAAGTCCATGTGGGAGAAAAAGTTTTAAATTTTATTAACTTTTTCATATAGAAGTTGGGGGAATGGTATCATAGGCAAAGAGAGAAGCATGTTGAAAAGCAGAAGTAAAGAGTCTAGGAAGTTCTAAGACTGCTAAATAAACATAATTTGAGTATAGATTGGTTGTGGAATATCTTGAAAGTTGTGTTAGATATAAAGACAGGAGTCACATTTTCAACTCTTTGGATTCTTGTAGGCACAGACTATAGAGAGCTTCTTAAGTTTTGATGAAAGTGTACAAAGTAATTGGACCTGGGCCTTACAAAGATAATCAGCAGCAACTCAAGCTATAGAAAGACGGTGATAATAGTAAAGAGCCAGTGTAATTATTTAAAGTCAGTACAAGCTGATCAAAGCCAGTAATGGTACAATGGAAAAGAGGAATGTATTTGAGAGAGATAGAGTTGGTGTCTATTATCAAAGTAGTTAAGGAAATTGAAAAGCCAAAATTAATCGTGCAGATTGAAGCTAAATGGCCCAGAGAATGATACATTAGGTTCCTAGACGTGTTTTAGAAAAAAGAGAATGAATACATTTTTCATTTTTCAAGTGTGAAATTTGGGAAATGGGCACTAGCAACTTAAGAAACAAATGAAGCCTAGAAATATAGATTTCAAAGAAATAGGTGGGAATAAAAGTTGAGCATACAAGAGTAGATACACAGAAACGTGCAGTAACATTTTTTAAAGTGTCAAAGGTAGTCCAGTGGAGAGCCCTAACTCTAAGGGGCACACAGAAGATGAGGAGCAAATTAAGAAGGCTGAGAATATTCACTTAGAAAATTAGTATGTTCAAGGAGTACCATGCCTCAGAAGCCATCTTCCCCAAGAAGCCTTATAAGATGAAGCTCTTCCCACTGAGTTCTTTATCTGCTCTTTGCAAAATCTTCATGTCTTCTAAATTTTTAATCAACAAAATCAATATCTTTAAAGTATCTGCAGTGCCCAAGGACATCATCCCGGAACAGGAAGTATCTGTTTCTGTGCCTCAAGAACCAGAAGCTCCACCTTTCCCAGGTACATGGCTGCTCTATAAATCTTGGAAAGTAGTGACAACAGTCTTCATCATCCTTCATTGAGAGAGGAGTCTTAACATTCTTATCTGTCATCTGTCTCATTTCATGTCTCTTGATGTTATTGATACTTTGGGGATATCTCAATAAGTTGATGTGTTGCAGGTTAGCAATTGTACTGTTCTACTCTGAATGTAGTCTAAAATAAAATACTATTTTTTTTAAATTGAAGAAACACCAGAGGAAATAATATATGAAGAAAAAGCATCCATAACCATTGGTAGAAAAGAGACTCCCCCCGTTGAAGGTATACATATTTATAAAATAATATACATTTTTTTCAATTTCTTGAAAACTCCTATTAGAAATACAAAAGTATTTATAGGGCAACATTCCAACTTTAAATGACATAGAAAAGAATTCCAGCCTGTTTCATTGCTTTAGTTTTCTAAAGAGAATCTTTAACTTGGTTTTTCTTGATGGTAATTACCAATTCCAAGAGGTTGCTTCCTGAAGCAAAGTTGGAATAATTGCATTGAATCCTAAAATGATGACACATTAGCAAAACTTTAAAGTCATCTCATTTGCCATCTATCTGGAATAAACTAATTGTTAATAGAAAGTTCAAGTGTAAGAAGATGGAAATCTTACTTCTTATTCTATAAAAGTGAATCTTCTATTTTTGTAACTCTAATCCTGGTATGCATGTGAAATTTATGAGTCTGTGTAAAGCGCTTTACATTACAATCTTATATCCTTTGTTAACATCTTATAAAGAACGTGAAATTGCAAAGTATATTCCGCCTGAAGAGCCTGAACCTGAACCAGAGCCAGAAGAAATACCAGTACAAGGTATTCAATTAACACGATTTAAATCTTCATCATATTCTTCATCTTGATATATATATGGTTTATGTTGTTCTACACGTCTCTGCCTCTGCATGTACCGTGTTCTTTATTTTAAATGTGCATCTTATTCTTATGTCTGTGTAATTTGTACTGTTTGTCTCATGTCAAAAGTGGCTTGTCTGTATGCTTCCTCTATTTCTATGAGTGTCTTTGTTATGTATATCTCTTCAACTATGTAGAGTGTTATTTTATGTTTTATGTTGGACCTCGTTTTATGTTTTATGTGGGATACTGACATGACATATAAAAAATTTTATTTCTTATATATTTAAATTTCTGCAAAATATATCATATATACACATGCTAACATATATGTATACTAACACTCTTTCAAGAACCAGAACCTGAAAAGAAGGTTATTGAGAAACCAAAACTCAAACCAAGACCCCCAGCTCCTGCTCCTCCTCCACCAAAGGAAGATGTAAAGGAGAAAATATTCCAACTTAAAGGTATACAATACCACTCCCAAAAACTTATTAACCCACTTCAAACATCTGTCCTGCCACTTAAAATGGAGCTTGCAAAGAAAGTATTACTACTGAAAGTGTGTGTGTGCAGATATGATGGTACCATGATAGTTGCATGGAGACGTTTCTGCTGCCCCAAGAACCCTGGATTGCTTTATAAAACTGTGCCTGCTCTCCCAGACGTAGCTACTTTCTGTTAACGCCGTCCTTGGCATCTGATTGCACAATCTCTCCAACTAATTTTCTTATGTGGAATGAGGAGGAAGGTCTTTTTTATTTCAAACCCTGATTGCCATGCATCTATTGAAATCTTACGCATGTGAAATGTCTAAAAAAATCTTGGCAAGATATTAATATTGCAGTGACGAGTTTACATAAAAGCTCAAAACTTCGTTTTTAAAAAGTACACATTCTTTTAACTATATTATAAGTAATATGCGTATGGTGTCCAGTAGCTGATATGTGTGCATGTGCCATGAAAGAAAAGCATATGGCAGACAGTCACTGTTCTGCACTGTCTGTTGTTTTGTGTTCTTTACTTTTTGGAGGTTTTTGTTTTTAAATAGAAACTTAGCTGTGTCCTTTGATCATTCTTGGGGTAGCTGGAAAGGGTGGTTATGAATACATTTGATACCCAGCGTCTCTTCTCATTATTAAACTTTATGTATCTCTTTCTATGTTTTAATTTTTTCTTGAATTGATACAGTTCCTAGGAATGGGGATATAGCTCCATGGTAGAGTGCTTGCCTAGGATCCTTGGGTTCAATACCCAGCACTGCAAGAAAAAATCTCTTGAATTGTTGCAGTTCTTGCGTCAGTTTTTAAAATATTGAAATCTATAAAAATATAAAATAAACTTAAAAAGCACATTATGTTTTCATTAAAAACCCTTCTTATTTTCAATGTTATAAGATTTCTGAATATAAAACAATCTGGATATAGTCATAGATTAGCATTTTTTTCAGGCTTATCTATCTAAAAAGCCAGAATCTTTCAGAGTAGGTCATTGCTTCTAGTGATTCTTAACTCTTGGCAGCCCTCCTGGGTTTTATTACAGATGCAAAAATGGTAGCACTTCTTAAAATAACACCTACTTCTTGAGTAATGCTCTGTGAGGACACACACTAAACACATCTCCTGAAAAATAAAATTTTACTCAGAGGAGAATGTCTTCCTCCTATAAAGAGCAAAAATCATCTTCTCAACCAGTCCTATTTACAGTATAACTCTGGAGTAAAACCAAGCATGTTTTCATGAGATCAACACTTTGTGTTTGTTCTTTGGTGGCTGCTCTTGGCTGTTAGTAATGCTTTCTGCTAATAAGCAAAGCTTGGTTTGGTTCTTAGAGTAAAAAGTTAATCATTTGCTTCCAATTAAATATACAAATAAAAAAGCAAGATCATGTTCTTTAAAGCTGTTTCAAAGAAGAAAGTTCCTGAAAAACCTGAGGTTCCAGAAAAAGTGGAGCTTATACCAGCAAAAGGTATTTTGCAGGCTGCATAATACATTCATATGTACTATCCCTTCATTGGATTCTTTGCACTTTATGCTTTCATAAAACTCTCTCTCTCTCTCTCTCTCTCTCTCCTCTCTCTCTTTCTTTCTCTTAAAGATCAGAGTAATAGTCTTATTCATTTTTTGTATTTTTGTGGCTTTTATTGTCTTGGCTCATGAGTGTTGCTTCCATTGTCTCCCATCAATTTCATACCTCAATTGGATGTTGTCTGTCTTATCTCCACATTCCATCTTGCATTTTTCTTAACTTAAAAATAACAAATTTTATAGATTAGCTGAAATTGATTCCAGGAGATATCTTAAAATTCCGAGCAGGAGTAAGCTTTGGAGTTTTACCAAGACACGAGCATTTTAATTAGCATTCTAAACACTAAAAGTTCTATCCTTCTTCTGTACTATTAAATGATTCACAGGGAGTTTCTCATGATTTATTTCTCTGTCACTTTCTTCTCTCTTGCTCCAAGATATTTTCTCAGAAGTACAAATCTCATGTTTCAGGAACGTTTCATTATCACTGCATGTCAGTTGTCAAGTTATTCTTCCTTAAATACTGTTTTTGCTATCTAAAATTAGATCATAAAGGAAAATAAATAAAATTCTAGAAAGCAAATATTAAAAATAAATTTATTTTTTCTAGTAAGGTTAGTGTGTAGCAGTACTTTGTTTACATGCTTAACATATCCAGCCCCAGAAATTGAATCTGCTCTTGATCACTCTGGAACTGTCAAAAAATCACCTGTCTGAGTACATATTTCCTGAGTCACAAAATGGAGATTACAAATAATTTTGTCATGAATATTAACTAGTGAACACTAAACTAGCACATAATGACATATAATGACTTTGAAAATAATAACCACAATAATGTGTTCTACACCTGGATTTCAAACATTAATAAGATCTTAATATAAAAAATGTGGAAAAACAACTGCACAAATATATTTTCTCTATGTCCACTACAAAAGTAAAGGAAATATGTATTTTGCCATCTCAACTTGCACTGATTAGGTGCATGAATTCAGTCAATTAAAGGTGTTACATATTGAGAATCTTGGTAACTCACAAATAATAATCAAGGTCAATTTATCATGGATTAAAAAATGTTTAACTGTTAAATTTTTACTTAAAATATTTGACATTATAAAACATGTTTATTTAAAATAAAATCTATACTTCACTTTTTTATGTTTAAATTTTTGAGTAAGATTTAAGCAATGTTATCACTACCACTTAAAAAACTATTTAATGAATTTCTAATGATTTCTTTAAGCACCAAATGGGAAATTTTGTGGGAATATTGAGGTTTCATACGAGTGAATAAGTTTGTTTTATGCACAAATAAGTGACATTTTAAATTAGATTTTTAACTGACATCAGTAGAGAGGTAAAATGGTTCAGTCATCTCTAAGAGTTTTGTTTTTGTTTTCCTATAAAAGTCCATGGAGACTATAATAGCAGTAGAGGCTGCTTTAAGAAATAACACCCTCTGGAACCAGCATCCATTGTAGATGCAAAAGGAAATTGATTTACAATTCCCAGGGATACTTATCATTTAAATTCAAGCAGATTTCTGATTCGTGTAAAACAAGCTTCTAAGACTAACTTTGAAATTCTGTAGTCCAATAATTTTAAGTTAGCGTGCTTTCAAAATAGAGACCTTAATAAAGGTCATCAAGGTCACAAGCCAGATTCCTTGGGTGTCTTTTTGTACCAATGGAGAAGCCTGAGCAATCACACTAACTCCTGCCGATCTCACTGAGTGCATTTAATGGTTAGAGAGATACCCATAGATTTGGGTGCTAGACAATTGCAGGTTGGAGCAAAGAGGCTGTCAAGAACCTTTGTAATTTTGTGAAAGGTTCATACAGTCAGGAGAAAATCTGCTGTATTCATTTAGATAAGAATGTTTACCTGAAGTTACTATAGCTGAATTTCATCAGAGACTTGTGCAGATGTTTGTAGAGGAATTAACTTGGTGGATATTAATTGCTTTTAAATTCTTTTAACTTATAAGCAAGAAAAATTCTTTTGATACATTACAGTTAAGTAATTTGAGGAGAGACTTTTTTTCTTGTTGAAATTTCATTTTTATGTGAATTCAATTCACAATTTGGAATCGTATTCTTTTAAGTGCCAGGAGCTGAAAAGAAAGTTCGGAAATTACTTCCTGAACCTAAACCTCAGCCAAGGGAAGAAGTGGTTCTGAAAAGCGGTATAGTATTTTTCTCCCATGATATCAGCTTTAAGTATGTAAAACAAATCAGCCGGAAAGCTTACAAAATATTTCTGTCTCTTGATTTTCTTTGAGTTAGATTCCCAATTTATCAAAATTTTAGTGCATTGAAATTTAAGGTTGCTATCATTTTCTAATTTCTTTAAAAAGAAGACAGAAATTTTGTGAGCATTCATAGCACTTTGGAATTTGTAATGTTAATAGACATAACTAAATTGATAATATCCTAAACTAACAATGAGCACGAGTGTCACTTTTCATAACCAAGTTACATAGTAAAATACACTAAATATGTTAAATACACTTAATTATCTAAGCTTAAATTTAGTATTTAAAGTATGACACAGTATCACAACTAATAAATAACCTTTGTTAAAGACTGAATAAATTCCTACTAAATATTTAAGAATTAAAACTAAAATAAAAAATCAATTAAAAGAAAGATATTCAAGTGAATCAAATTCTGACATTGTCTTTATATGAAAGTACAGATTTCTAATCCACATCTCTAATTCTACTTAAATAGAAGACTTTTACATTGCATTATTATTAGGATTGGTTACTATTCAAATTATTCATTCATTTGATCCATGTCTGCTGTACAGTTGTCTCTGAATAGAATCTCTGACTATATGAATTATAACAAACAGTTTTCCTTCTGTGTGTATAAATGCCAGTTTCCCAGGTACCAGCTTGCATGCTTTTCATTTTCCTTGCTTTGTACATTATTTGCATTTGTCAAGCTTGTTCAACATCTTCATTTGTCTTGGTTTACATATAAACCTTTTTGTCTTTTAAGTTCTAAGAAAGAGACCCGAAGAAGAAGAGCCTAAAGTAGAACCTAAAAAAGTAGAAAAAATTAAAAAACCAGAAGGTAGGAATCTCAGTGGCAATTTATAAAATTAACTCTTAATAAAATAGATATTTAACAAAAGGTTTATCTTGTAAACATAATTGAAGTTAAACATAAATGTCACTTCATATTTCATTTGTATGTAATGTGTGTTTTCCATTGTCTGCTTTCTGTTTAAATATTTTTATAGCAATTCCCAAATTCATTAATGCATTCTCTGTACTACATTTTTACTATTCCTTTGCCAATCAACTTTCTTCAGTGGAAATGAGTGAAATAATCAAATTGGATGTAGAATAATTTCATGTGAGGACACTGGCTAATGTTTCACAAAATCTGGGGGCTTTTTAGATGGGCTGATCTGCCAGGTGTGGTAGTACACTCCTGTAACCTCAGCACTTGGAAAGCTGAGGCAGGAGGGTTGTAGCAGTTTAAAACCACCCTGGGCTGCACAGTGAGTTCAAGGCCATCCTGAACTGCAAAGTGAGACCCTGTCTCAAAAAGACAAAAATAAGTAAATAAATAAATTAAATAAATGAGTTGATCTTTTGATATTATTAGCCAAACTATGATTATTGAAAACTATTGCACAAATGATTTAGAAAGAGAGCGCTAAAGGGGTGGGGAGCAAGTGGATGAAATAAAAATAAATTGAGGCAGAATCAAGAAGAGGAAATAGAAATCAATTAATAAACATTAAGTTTTTGTAAAAGCCATCAATAGAATTTTTGAAAAATATTTAATCTGGTATTTCAGATAAATTGGTTTCTAAGTCTTCAAATTTTAACACTGGAAAATAACCTTATTCTTTTAAAGTACCAGCACCACCTCCAAAAGCCGCTGAAGAGGTTGAAGCACCTCCAGCTGTTACTCCAAAGGAAAGGAAGATTCCTGAACCAACAAAAGGTATAAACTGGGTGATGCTTGCTCGGCTGTTTCTAAAAGTGGGAGCCCATAACATTTGAACTATTGCTATCCTGGCATCTAGCTCTGAACCTTAATCTAGCGCCCTTAATCTGGTCATCATTTATATCTCAATTTTCTTTGCCATTTCTCTCTTTTGTGCAACTTATGAATGAGCAATCGCTTATTAAATAAATTACTAGGAAAAATGTATTAGCAGACAGTGAGCAGAATAACATTAAAACCAGTAAGTTACCCTAGTATAGTTTTTGCATATTTGGTTTAAAAATTAAAATAAAAATAGGCTGGGGATTTAGCTCAGCAGCACAAGCGCCTGCATGGCATGTGCAAGATCATGAGTTCGATCCCAGGTACCAAAATAATAATAATAATAATAATAATTAATAAATAAATAAATAAATAAAATAAGCTTACAACATACAATTGACAACTATGTGTGTTTAAATTCTCATATCTTCCAAGTATGTTAAGCCTGCTTAATTTTAGTTTTGAATTTGTGAAAAACTGCAAAAATCCTGCAATAAACCTGCTCATTACTGTGGATTGTTTTAGTGCCTGAGATTAAGCCAGCGATACCTCTCCCTGGACCTGAGCCAAAACCAAAACCTGAACCAGGTAAGCGAGGTTACCCTCGAAGCTGGGGTGTTATTCCTTCATGCCTCATACAAATAATGAGCAGTTAATTTTTAAAAACTAAGCACAAGTCAATATATATAAAATGATCGCTAATGTCTTAATAGGCTTATATGCTCTCTGGAAAACTGGTTATTTGAAGATGTCAAGGTTAGATCAGAAAAGGCAATGAGGCCCCCAAATAGTGTCAGGAAGTGACAGGTAGCTGTACTGTGCTAACGCCATGGGCATCATCTCTCTACAGAAGTGAAAATAATAAAGCCACCTCCTGTGGAGCCAGCGCCGACCCCTATCGCTGCCCCAGTGACTGTGCCAGTGGTCGGAAAGAAAGCAGGTATTTATCCTGTGGTTTCATTCACACGTGGTTCACATTCCAGCCATCTTTACATGGAAACACAGACATCATTTTGGGGGAAGGGCGGGGGGTGGTAATGATAAATTCTTACCTTTTCTCCACCTTGACTCTTCTAATCTCTCACTCACTGTTTTTTGACTAAATTGAACATTCCCAGAATTCATTGTTTCTCTCACATACTTTTAAGTCATAAGTATGTTTAGGGATGTTGAAAGCTAAGGAGACAGAATAATCCTGTAAGGTATACACTCAGGAGTCCTATGAAAATTCAAATTTCCTTTATGCTCCATGGAAATCATTACTCATTTGTTTAAAAGGCTACATACTGAGATAATGAGTAAGTTCTGTAAATGGATAATGTTCATGGTTGTACAGTGTTATAGATGTATTTACTACAATTGGATTGTACACTTAAAATAACTAAAATAATGGAATTTTGTTAGGTATATTTTACCACAATAAAAAAAAGACTACAGAGTTCAGCATTTAAATCTGTCTAGGGTCAGATCAACAGTAATTTTTTAAGTGTTCTAATTTAATTTTATAGTATCTCAAGTACAAATTTAAGTACATTTTAGTTATATATGTAGTGGTTTATAAACTACCTGATAATTTCAAAATGAAAACTAATCTGATGTATAATCATTAATCATTGATAAATACACATCTTATTTGGCCTTTGGAATGTTACTTAATCTCTTTAAATTTTTATTCAAAGTTACCTCAAAATTTTGGGGCTTTTATTCTCTTTAATGAAAAAACCTACTATGTTCTTTTCACTACAGTTTAATATTTATGATATATTTTATCCCTGATTTAGCATTATTTCTTTTAAACTTTTATAATTTCAGTGTGGTACCTTTATTATTTCAGAAAAATGTAATGAACACCCCTGAGCTAATTTCCTTAGTCTTCTATGATTTTGTTTGTTCATTCAAAAAGACAAAAAGAAAGGTTTTTGATAACTTTTGGTTCATTTCTCTCTCTTTTTTTTAAACCTATTCCTTACCAACAAAAACTTATTCCCTTGGATCATAGAACCAAAACATACAAACACATGTAAAATATTTTGTAGACCTAGATAAGAACAAAAATTCTCCTTATGGACCAACAGGAAGCCTTCTGGAGATGGGGAGAGAATAAGGAAACTTGATAATAGAATTTGAAAATCTAAAATATGTTTGCAAATTAACATGGAAATATCAATTTCAGAATATGCCTTCTTGAATATATCAAAATATTCACCTTAGAAGACATATAAATAAAACCAACTTCTCTTTTTGCATCAATATTTATAACAAAGAGCATGCCTCATTCCACCTCATTTATAATTAAGCATCAAATAAGTCTGAAAATTGTTTAAATGCGGTCTTCTCTTTATTTCAGAAGCCAAAGCACCCAAAGAGGAAGCTGCCAAGCCAAAAGGTCCCATCAAAGGTGAGATACATTTCTTCAGATATGTATGATGACCTGCCATTCTGAATTCCCAAACTTTACAATTAAAGGGAACATAGTTTCAAAATCTATAACCATCTTTATCATTTTTAATTGATTCTGCTAAAATCAGTATATAGGTCAAGCTATCCACCTTAACATTATTCAGGTGGTATCATGTATGTAACAAACATTTTAGCATAATGAGCCTATAAGTTCTTAGCTTCATTTTTCATATAAATTATCCTTGTAGATGACAAATAAAATAATTAGATATTAATCTGGGTATTTCATTTGTAGGATCAAAACTTGAGAAAACAAAGTGCATTTATTGTTCATAGACTCCTTAAGACATCCCATTTTCCTGCCTGAAATTAGGCAGAATAAATTCAACTGACCTTTCAATTGCCTGATCCTCAATTTTCTGTTTTTGTCATCTAATTACTTAATGGCTTGTTTCATCCAGCCAGCAACTTAGTATGTTCTTTGAGATCCCTATGGCAATGCCTAATCAACTTTTAATTCTACTTTAAATCAGGTGTAGCCAAAAAGACACCTTCACCAATAGAAGCTGAAAGGAAGAAGTTAAGGCCAGGAAGTGGTGGAGAGAAACCTCCTGATGAAGCCCCCTTCACCTACCAGCTCAAGGCTGTGCCTCTGAAGTTCGTAAAAGAAATCAAAGACATTGTCCTGAAAGAGGCTGAGTCCGTTGGCTCTTCTGCAATCTTTGAATGCCTGGTCTCCCCCTCCACTGCCATTACAAGCTGGATGAAAGACGGTAGCAATATCCGTGAGAGTCCAAAGCACAGGTTCATCGCAGACGGTAAAGACAGAAAGCTGCATATTATTGATGTTCAACTCTCTGATGCTGGCGAGTACACTTGTGTTTTACGTTTGGGAAATAAAGAGAAGACCTCCACAGCTAAACTTATTGTAGAAGGTAATCTCCAGTCTCCTGAACGTGATCTATATTAAACTTTACAAAATAAGCCTTAGTAGCAACTTCTATTTACAATTTTAGACAAAATGTCTTTTTGCCATGTTTTATTCCATGAAATATTTCTAAGGTGTTGAAATATATATTGAAATTCTCCACAGAACTTCCTGTGCGTTTTGTGAAAACACTGGAGGAGGAAGTGACAGTGGTCAAAGGACAGCCATTGTACCTGAGCTGCGAGTTAAACAAAGAGCGTGATGTAGTCTGGAGGAAGGATGGGAAGATTGTGGTGGAGAAACCTGGCCGTATTGTGCCAGGGGTCATTGGCTTGATGAAGGCTCTGACCATCAATGATGCAGATGACACCGATGCTGGGACATACACAGTGACTGTGGAAAATGCCAACAACCTGGAGTGTTCATCTTGTGTAAAAGTAGTAGGTTAGTACTCGGGAGGCTGAGATGGGAGGATCATCACTTAAGCACTTAGGTTCAAAACAAGCCTGGGCAATATAGTGAGACCTCATCTCCAAAACAAAGGAGAAAACAATGATAGTAGGTTAATGCTTTGCTAGGAAATTTTTCTCTGCTATTATTACACTAAGGAAGTAGAAGAAAGAACTGTTTCCTAGCAGCTGAATCTCAAAAGTCTTGTACCTTATCTAGAGGAGCAATATCAGTGTATCACAGCAGATTAAGGATGTGCACTTTTATGAATTGTTTCCTATCTCTAAATTTACTAGGAAAGCTATTTTGTAATACTCATATCATATTCGTCTTTTCTTGGTGATCTCATTTTCATACAGAGGTCATTAGAGACTGGCTGGTGAAACCTATCCGGGATCAGCATGTGAAACCCAAAGGGACAGCTGTTTTCACCTGTGACATAGCAAAGGATACTCCAAACATTAAGTGGTTCAAAGGATATGATGAAATCCCCATGGAACCAACAGATAAGACTGAGATCCTGAGAGAGGGAAATCGTCTGTTCCTTAAAATTAAGAATGCTATGCCAGAAGACATTGATGAATATGCAGTGGAAATTGAAGGGAAAAGATACCCTGCAAAGCTGACACTTGGAGGTATAAAACTCTTACCTGTTATGCTGAAAGATAAATTTTACATATGCATAAGGCAAAATAATACACAAAAAATAGGGCAAGAAACCATTGCTAGGTTGTTTATGTTATTTCATCTCCATCCATTGCAGAGCGTGAAGTGCAACTGCTTAAACCAATAGAGGACGTCACCATTTATGAGAAAGAAAGTGCAAGCTTTGAGGCAGAAATCTCAGAAGTAGATATTCCTGGACAATGGAAGCTGAAGGGAGAACTTCTAAGGCCCTCACCTGTGAGTAATTTCCCATTTTAAGTTTGTTATCATGTAAAATAACTGCATTCTACATTCAAATTTGATGTTCAGATTTGGCTGAGTAGTAATAAAGTTACTTTGGGCTTTTAAAGTCTCAGAGAAGGGAAGGGATTTGATGCACTCATGGGCAATTTGAATGAAAAAAAATATATATATATAGGTACCAGGGATCAAACTCACAATCTCATGCTTGCCAAGCCAGTGCTAGTACCACTGAGCTAAACCCCCAGCCCCTGAATTTTTAAAATTTTATGAAGAGCACACATTTTGCTTACATTGATTAGTGGTAATGTTAAGCTAGGGAGAAAACCTATACTTGAAACATTTCTCTACTAGAGGAATTTATCTCACACAAATGCTAACAACAATTATTTTGTTTTGTTTTTCTTTTTTCAGACTTGTGACATCAAACAAGAAGAAGGAAAACGCTTCTTAACTTTGCACAAAGTCAAACTGGAACAAGCTGGTGAAGTCCTCTACCAGGCACTTAATGCAGTTACCACTGCCATTCTGACAGTCAAAGGTAAGGGGCTGTTAGAACTCATGGAATGGGCTCAGCTTTTTACCCATCTGGAAAAGCCTTCAATCTTTATGAAATGAAGTAGAATGAACAGCCTTCGTTCTCATTCTGAATAGCCTCATTCTTTATGTTTTATTTCCAGAAATCGAACTTGACTTTGCTGTGCCCTTGAAGGATGTCACTGTTCCAGAAAAGCGACAGGCTCGATTCGAATGTGTCCTTACCCGAGAGGCAAATGTTATATGGTCTAAAGGGCCCGATATAATCAAGGCGTCTGACAAATTTGATATCATTGCTGATGGGAAGAAACATATTCTTGTTATCAATAATTCTCAATTCGATGACGAAGGTGTCTATACTGCAGAGGTGGAAGGCAAGAAGACCTCAGCACGATTATTTGTGACAGGTAAGCGCTGACAGGCTCTTCCTGTGACATTCCATGTGTGGGTACAGGCATGTGTCACTTTAAAGAGAAGACACCCAGTTCAAAGCTGGAAGTGACAACTAGCATCACTACATTACTTTCACAATGTCACCAAAAACATGCACATACCCCCTAAACCTAAGCTTTTTAATGGAGCATAGCTCCATTTGAAATGAATAAATATCATGTGAAATGAATAGAATTAGAATATACTCTTCCTGCAGATAAATTATGTTTCCGAACTATTATGCATACTTGCATTGCAGGTATAAGACTGAAATTCATATCGCCTCTTGAAGATCAAACCGTGAAAGAGGGTCAGACAGCAACTTTTGTTTGTGAGCTTTCTCATGAAAAGATGCACGCGGTCTGGTTCAAAAATGATAACAAGCTGCACACAACCAGAACAGTACTCATGTCTTCCGAAGGCAAGATTCATAAATTGGAAATGAGAGAAGTGACACTGGATGATATATCTCAGATAAAAGTGCAAGTGAAGAACCTGAGCTCTACAGCAAACCTCAAGGTCTTAGGTACGTGTGCCCAACTGCAACTAGACAGCCAGTTTCTGCAGGGGTGAGAGCGGGCGGTAATTATTTTAGACCTGTTATTCTCTGGCTTTTGTCACATTCTGATTGTATGTCAAAAATCTTGGGCAGAGGCCGATCCTTACTTCACTGTGAAACTACACGACAAAACCGGAGTTGAGAAGGATGAGATCATCCTGAAGTGCGAAGTTAGCAAAGATGTGCCGGTGAAATGGTTCAAAGATGGTGAAGAGCTCGTCCCTTCACCCAAACACTCCATCAAGACCGACGGCCTGCGCCGCATCTTAAAGATCAAGAAGGCAGAACTTAAAGATAAAGGCGAATACGTGTGTGACTGCGGCACAGATACTACCAAAGCCAACCTTGCTGTGGAGGGTGAGTTGCCCCCAAATCTGAAATTTGCCATTTCGGAAGCCACAGTTTATTAGTTCCACGGCACTAACAGAACTTTGTATGCCTTCAGCTCGCCTAATAAAAGTGGAAAAGCCTCTGTATGGAGCAGAAGTGTTTGTTGGTGAAACAGCCCGCTTTGAAATTGAACTTTCTGAACCAGATGTCCACGGCCAGTGGAAGTTAAAAGGGGAGCCTCTGACTGCTTCCCCTGTAAGTTGAAATCAGTTGATCGGACTGGAGCGAGGTTGCTTTGCTGTTTGGGTGGGAAGAAAGTAAAATTGCTTGATGATTTCCAATACTAACCATTCATGCAAATGACGTTCTTTCTTTTCTTCTAATCTTCCCTCTGCTCAGGACTGTGAAATCATTGAAGATGGGAAGAAGCACGTTCTGGTTCTTTACAACTGTCAGCTGGATATGACCGGGGAGGTTTCCTTCCAGGCCGCCAATGCTAAATCCGCAGCCAATCTCAAAGTGAAAGGTACGCTCCACCTGTCAGGTGTCTGTCAGCATTTTCTTTGCAAAACTTCCTTATACTCCTCTGAATAGACCAGGGTTCGTGAATGGAAACGTATTCCTCTTCTTTCAGAACTGCCGCTCATTTTCATCACACCTCTCAGTGACGTCAAAGTCTTTGAGAAGGACGAGGCTAAGTTTGAGTGTGAAGTGTCCAGGGAGCCCAAGACTTTCCGTTGGCTGAAAGGAACCCAGGAAATCGCAAGCGATGACAAATTCGAGCTCATAAAGGATGGCACTAGGCATTCAATGGTAATCAAGTCGGCTGCTTTTGAAGATGAAGCAAAATACATATTTGAAGCTGAGGATAAACACACAAGTGGCAAACTGATCATTGAAGGTAGATATTTTTATCAAATGGGCCACCCTAAAATGATTTTTTTTTTGCCCTTATGTTTACATTTCTTTGTTTAAGTGCTGGAGTTAACGAGGTATCTTTCTCCTTCTTAGGAATCCGGCTCAAATTCCTTACACCTCTAAAAGATGTGACAGCCAAAGAGAGGGAAAATGCCGTGTTTACTGTGGAGCTCTCCCATGACAACATCCCAGTTAGCTGGTTCAAGAACGACCAGCGCCTCCATACCAGCAAGCGGGTCTCCATGGATGATGCTGGGAAAACACACTCAATCACTTTCAAAGATCTGTCTATTGATGACACCTCCCAGATTAGAGTAGAAGCCATGGGGATAAGTTCAGAAGCTAAACTCACTGTGCTTGGTAGGTACTTTATAAAGTTGAATTTTACTGCAGAAAATGCAACCGAAAATTGTGAAACATCTCATATGCAATAGTCTTCTAAACATTATATTGCACAAAAGCAGTCTGTCCTTAAGACATGATCAGATATGTTATCAGGCGTCTTTGTAAAATTCTTTTACATAAAAACAGGACTTTAATGAAGAGTCTATCTTAGGCCTACAAAAGTCAGTTAGAATCAGAATTAAAACTCAATTATTGAGCTCTGTTTTATTTAAAATAACAGTGTATATTTGCTATTTCCTCACTTTTTAAACACTATTTCTGAAAAATGCTTTTTAAATTTCTAAAAGAAGGTAATATAATTCACTGTAAGAAGCCTCATTGTTTTTCTTAGCACTTTTGTATAAAGAAGATTAAATATAAAATCTAATATAGAGATGCAGTACTAAAGACAAACTATTAACAGACTAAGAAAAACAAATAATGCGAACCTATAAGGTAAACTAAACATGATAGAGTTGCTAAGAAATACAAATTAGGCTAATTGATGAAAGAACACTATTAAAAGGAAATGCATAGTGTCTTTTAAGCTGTTGTTAATAAAATATTTCAAAATATTATATAGATGCATGGGTTTTAATAAATCCAGAGCACAGATTCCTTTTCATGTAACAGAGAATTTTTGATCATACCCATCTTAAATTACTAAAGACCTTGTGTAATTTTTAAATATGTCCAGAACACTAGGAGCTACCTCTTAAGTTTTCTTTTTCCTTTGTGGGTAGTGAACTTTTTTCATTCATGCCTTCTTTACAGAGGGAGATCCATACTTTACTGGAAAACTTCAAGATTACACAGGTGTGGAGAAGGATGAAGTGGTTCTTCAGTGTGAAATTAGCAAAGCAGACGCGCCAGTGAAATGGTTTAAGGATGGGAAGGAAATAAAGCCATCTAAAAATGCTGTTATTAAGGCAGATGGCAAGAAGCGCATACTAATCCTAAAGAAAGCCCTGAAATCAGATATTGGGCAGTACACCTGTGACTGCGGAACAGACAAGACCTCCGGAAAGCTCGACATCGAGGGTAAGGAAATTTCCATGTGTTTCACTCTTGAAGCTGTTGGTGTTATTTCTGCTGGAGGCTAATGGCATATGCTGACCCTTCACTTTTCCAGATAGAGAAATTAAACTGGTACGACCCCTGTACAGTGTGGAGGTGATAGAAACTGAGACAGCTCGCTTTGAAACCGAAATCTCTGAAGATGATATCCATGCCAACTGGAAACTCAAGGGAGAGGCATTACTCCAGACACCTGTAAGGCTATTTCTGAACTTGTCAACACCAAGAGTTCCTGTGTTAAATAGAAAAGGACAGGCGAAAAGTCAGAGTGCATGTACAGCATCTAATATATGGGGTTAGGTTCTCTATCAGACCTAAAGCCAAAGGGAGATACTGGGATCTGTTCACCTTTGCATTATTTCTGATCCAGCACAATATAAATTGCATGTATTCTATGGTGCTGCTAGTTGGCTCAAGAATTACACAGCTAAAAGAAATATTGCTTTCTTGTATACTTTATATCACTCATACACACAAAATATCATTTGTAGTAGTCCTTTAATTAATGCAGTCTGTTCTTAGAAAAAAATCTCAAAGGAAATTATTTACTATAAATCTTTTTTTCTCTCTTTCAATACAGGAATGCGAAATTAAAGAAGAAGGCAAAGTACACTTCCTTATTTTGCATAACTGCCGCCTGGATCAGACTGGTGGAGTGGACTTCCAAGCTGCCAATGTTAAATCTAGTGCCCACCTCAGAGTTAAGCGTGAGTATTACCTATTTTTGCTGAAAATCAAATATACACAATTGTGCAAAGTGAATGCAAGTAAAATTAATTGGAATTATTTAATTACACACCACTGTGAACGTACAAAAATTGGCTTTTGCAGATTTACTTCAAGTGTATCAAGTTGCATTTTCTTACTCTTGTAGTCCTTCCATTTAAAGTAGATGAATATACAGTAAGAATTGGAGAGCCCTTAAATGCCGCGTCCCTCTAGTGGATGCACAACTGGATCCCCCAAGTTGGGGAGGACTTCGCTGTATGGGCATTTCAGGCTCTAGAAAGGCAGAGGGGGGGCCCTAGGCTAACATTTTTGGAAGGTGCAAAGTGGCTGCTGGATACAGACAAGCTATCTGACTGAGGGCCCCTTGTCCCACCCAATCAGAGTCTTAGTTATTTTGGAAGTCACATGCCTTATGTAGCAAGAGGAACTTGATGCCCAGAAGAGAGACAGATGCAGTGCAGATTTCTTGCTGACCTTGTACATCCCAAAGAAGGGACCCTACAAATACCCACTCGCCAGCCACCGCCTTTCCCCCTTCTCAGCACCACGGGGCCACGTTCACTTGGGGCTTCTAGGTGACGAGTCTTTGGGGCTCTTTCCTTCTTGAAGAAAGCAACCATGGAAATTGAGAACTAAGTTTGTTCTTTTTGGAATTACAAAATGAGTAAGCCAAAGCCTTTTCTTTCCTCCCGAAAAGCACGAGTCATTGGTCTCCTGAGGCCTTTAAAGGATGTCACAGTGACTGCAGGGGAAACAGCCACCTTTGACTGCGAGCTCTCTTATGAGGATATCCCGGTGGAATGGTACCTCAAGGGGAAGAAGCTGGAGCCCAGCGACAAGGTAAAAACCAAGTGCATGGTTGCCATGTCTTCCGTTCGCTCTCAGAGTCTTCTGGCTTCCATTGTACCTTCCTGTTCTTTGCTCTTTCTGATGTCTCCTTCTCCACTTTTCCTGATCTTCCCCCTCCAGCCACATTTCTGCTGAAATTGTAAAAGGCAGATTTGTCAAAGGAGGAGGGGGGCTGTTAACCTGATGACATTTTTACTGAAATAGAAATAAAAATTTAAAGTATGATTAAGTTTTAGCTTTGCTGAAGAAATGCAAGCATTCATGAGCTATCAGTGCTAGCTTGTTCAAGCAGAAGTCAGGGTGGAAAAGGCTGTCTGCCTAGGTGCTCATAACAACAGCGCACATTGAGTTTTGACACAAATTATCCCTATGCTATCTAGTGTTCTGCATATAAGGGGATTAAGAGAAGGCTGGGATTCCATTTCAGGCAGTTGATCAAGTAGTTGAGATAACTTCTGGGTAGATTTGCTCTTTGAGCACTTCTCTAAGCTATTTTTAACCCTCAAGTGGTTTGGGGTGTGCATATGCTGGAATGCAAGGGGACTATTTAAAGTGCAGCTGGTGGTTCTGACAAGAAAAAAGGGTGCTGTTATTACACACATGTATGAATGAATGTGCTTTAAGAAGTTTTGGTACATAATTGTCTCCTTTTAGTGCCAAAATTCTTTCCATAAGCAAAAACTGAGATTTGTATAGGTCCCGAATATATCTTGCCAAAATTATCTATGTATTTCGCACTCCCCCCCAAAAAAACAACCACTGTGCATTGCAAATAATTCATCATTCATTTCAAGTCATTGAAATACACAGAAAATAGCGTGGGTTGGAAAGAAAACACATTGTCTGTGAAATTTTCCTTCAATATTTCAGAAATAATACTGAGTATATATCAAGGTCTCACCAGCAATCGAACTTTGAAGTCTTAAAGAAATATAATTAAAAATAGATTCAGTCTAATAAAGAACCACAAAGTTGATTGAAGTTTTGGAAGACAATGCCTTTGAATAAATGCTCAAAGACAGCCTTAAAAACTAGTATTCTACCAAAGTGATCCACGGGCAGTTCAGTAAATCATCTGGTAGATAAGTTCTGCCTGTCATGTGGACAATAATGAGCAGTTGGTCTCCCTTCTTTCCTACTAAGACAGGCAGCAGCACATTCCATTCGTAGCTTGAGTATCTGTTTGCATAGCACAAAACTTTCCTTACTGCAAACTCTTCTAAATACTGAACTGAGTGATGGCACCAACTCTACCTTCCGGATTGTTGCTTTTAAATGTACATTTTCCCTATTAAGTATGGTTTAATTAATTTTATGTCTAAAGGCAGAGAATCAGTTGGTTTTTCATGATTCTTCTTAGATCTGTAAATGTATGATACACTTAAGGATAAATCTCATTGTTGTGTTACTACAGAGCTTTTGGTCAAATTACAAGCTTTTTATTAAACTAAGAGAGCAGTCTCAAACAGAAAAAAGATCAGTTGCAGTTTTAATATAAAAAGTGTATTATTCTTTTTGCTGCTAAAACCTTTTTCTAGAATTAGAAAGGATCAGTTTACGAACATTCTAGAGGGCTCTTTTGTATCTCCCTTGGCATAGGAATTTTAATCCTTTATTCTAGCTGCCTAAAATACCTCACCCTTCCATGAACTTGCCCTTATATTGTTTAAGTGTATCTTTTCAAACGAATTTCAATATAAACTGTAAAGCAATAAACTCATTTTATTACATTTTACAGATTTTGTTTGAATTAACTCTATTAGACCAACATTCTCTTCTTAATGTAATTCAGGTCTTTAACCTTCACTTTTCACAAAGTTTTTAGCTTCCAAAACTTAAACAACCAAACAAACAAACACAGGTCATAGAACAAGCAAAAGCAGTTTACAGAAATAGGAAGTAAGAAAAAAAAATTTAAATGAGTTACATCTTGCCTTTTGTAAAAAAATCAATCCAAGAAAATACCTTTGATAGTGTTGTATTTAAACAATACCTTGATCAATATTAGTGTGTACTGTGTTACCCTAGCAGGCTTCCATTATAAGTAAATATTTTTAAAAGTAGCCTTTAATGTTATCCTTATACGATCTTTGACATCCATTTTATTGGTTTATTTTTATAAGATATCTGCTTTCCTTTTTTTTTTTGACAGTTATAATACTATGTTACGTATCAGCTGTTCATCTACAGCCACTATATTCTGAACAATTATACTCTGACAGAAAATATCGTAAAGTAGCCTCAGGGGAATTCAAATGATAAAGCAGTGTGTTAATAATGAAAGAAGCATCTGTGTATGAATTTGAAACTGAGATGCTTTTTAAAATAGCCATAAGTTGCAAATTTAAAATTTATATCCAAAATGTATATTGAAACTTGATTAAAAAAAATGTTTCCCATTCAAGGACTATATTCTTTAAAAAGTGGTATCTGTGTTCCTAGGTTAATTACCCTCTCCTACCTGTCTATTATTTTTTATTTTTCTCAATTATTAAGATAATTGTATTAATACCCATGTCCTGCTCTTAATTAAGGAAAACATCTTCCATTGAGACTTTATTCCTTATTCCTTTATATCAGTTTAATAAATAACTTCATTGGCAAAACCTAGTATATGATTTTTTTTTCAAGACAGGGTCTCACTCTGCAGTTCAGGTTGGACTTGAGCTCACTTTGTAGCCCAGGCTGGTCTTGAACTCACAATGATCCTCCTGCCTCAGCTTCCTGAGTGCTGATGTTATAGGCATGCGCCACCATGCCCAGCTTTTGTACATAATTTTTAACTCTAAATGAACTCTTAGTAAATACAAAACCAGTCTCAAGGACAGCAATGTTTTAGGAATTTCAGATGGTATAACTACATATACCCAATCCTCTTGTCTTTACTTCTCAATGACTCTTACCCCTAACACCATTGATATTTGATTGCTTAATATTACTGCTCAAGCATGGGAAAGGGAAGATGAGCCAATATCTTCATTTGCAATTTTGGACAAAATTAAGAAATTATAGAATTATTTTAATCATGCTTATTGGATTGCAAAATAAATTTGATTGCTAAAAGAAACAGAAGAATTCTAGCTCTTTGTCGCATGTATGGTAAATACCTCACTATTAGAATATAAGATTGACTTTCAGAAAAAAAATCCACTCTTAGCTTATTATATCTAATTATGTTTTCTTTATATTTTAGCCTTTCTAATGGATATATATAAATATATATCTACTAATAGAATGGAGACACCTACACATATATAAATACACATATTTTTAATAGATCACAAATACAAACAGCAATTGGCCTAGGCAAGTTCAACATAAAAGGTCACCTAATAAGTTATATAAAGGTAACTCTGAAAATCTAAAATGTTCTTAAAGGATTAGAAACTATTGGTTTAAATCATTTTAAATACATACACGGTATATAACTGTTTATAAAACAATTGAGTAGCCCTGTTTTAAAACTATTTGAATGAAATAAATGAGCCTAAATATTGGATTGATGTCTCACATATTCTCAAACTTCATTTTTTTTAAATAAATGTAGGTGGTCACACGTTCAGAAGGAAGAGTCCATACACTTACTTTGAGGGATACAAAGTTAGAAGATGCTGGGGAAGTCCAACTAACAGCAAAGGATTTCAAAACCCAAGCGAATCTCTTTGTGAAAGGTAAATACAAGACTTATTTTTAAATACATATACTGCAGAGGCTCGTAAATAATGCCAACTCTCAATTATCTTTGTATGCTAAGTACTATAGATCATTAAAGTCAACCAAATATCCAAAAGCCTAATTTTACCTTTTGGTCTGAAAACATTTCATAGACCATTAAAAATAAGTCAAAATTATCTAGCATAGGTTTTATTTCCTTGTTCTTTTTCTCTTAGTTTCATTGCGTATTTTGGTAGTTCAAAAGTCAGGGGAAGAATTATCAATTAGCTATCCATCACTTTATTAATCAAGAGTTGGCTATTATTTCCTTAAAGTTTCATTGTTTTCAAAGTGCTTTTCCTCTATATGTGTAAATAATGATGAAACATCATTCTTAGAAGAAAATGTATGGGTGAAATCACTTCTTAAAAATGAGCAAACTCAGAACAGAAAAAGCCCTGGAGATGCCACAGGAAAGTTGAGAAGGTACTGAAACTCTTGGAGAAAGGAAGGAGAAAGGCTAATGAGTATGATTCTTTCAGAACCCCCAGTTGAATTCACTAAGCCTCTTGAAGACCAGACGGTCGAAGAGGAAGCCACTGCAGTACTGGAGTGTGAAGTGTCCAGAGAAAATGCGAAGGTGAAATGGTTCAAAAATGGAACAGAAATCCTCAAAAGCAAGAAGTATGAAATTGTTGCTGATGGCAGGGTCAGAAAACTTATTATACACAACTGTACCCCAGAGGATATCAAAACATATACTTGTGATGCTAAGGACTTTAAGACTTCCTGTAACCTGAATGTCGTGCGTAAGTATTCTTACACAGGACTTTTCATGTGCAAATCTTTATAACTACAGAAAACAAAACAATACAAAACCTTTTGCATGCTCTTCTTGGTCTAACCACATTTCTTGGCAACTTACAGTACTGATACTGATCTGATGTTTTAAATATGTTTTTTTTTTAAGTCTTCATGCTGCATCTAGTCTAATACAACTTCAACCAGTTTTTGCTATGCCTCTTTTCTCTAAGTGGTGAGCAGATGTTGCTTTTTGCCTCTGTGGAGTAAGCCTATTATATGAATATGCTATTGTAGAGGTCATATGGAATAAAGAAAAAAAGCAGAGTCCTGATTTTAAAAAAGAAAGTGAAAGTGATTTCCATCTGGAAGGAAAAAAGTTTTTAGGCCTAGGAACAACTAGAAAGTAAGCCTGAAATTTCAGTTTGAATAGAAGCATACTAAAGACTATTATAATACGAGAAAGCTATTCACATAAATCAATCTCTGAGAATAAGAATGACTGAGAAGATGGAGCAAGGCCTGGATTCTTGAGTCCTGGATTCTTTGAATGAAGAACTCTAAGTGTTCTTAGCATTACATCTTCCCTGATTGGAAAAACAAAATCTTCTTTCAAAACATCACATGCTAGTTCATTTGTTTCATCCATTCCTTTGTTCAGTGATTCCATTTTTCGGTGCATATTTTTGTACAGTATTCGTTTAGTTATTTCCCATCTGGCAACAACTACCTCCTCTAGTGGCGTTGATTATTCTTCGTCTTTTGCTGTGTTATTCTTTCCACTTCATAGTTCCTCTGCTTTAGCTTAAATCGAAGTAGCTTCTTGGGTCTCCTTTTGTTTATCATCTCCCTCTACTGCAAGAAGGCCTAGCTGATACCGTCAAGCCTATCAACCCAACATTCATTACTGATAAAGAAAGGTCATCTTGGAAAGGACTCACCAGGAGCTCTGAAAGAAGGAAGGGCAAGCAGGCAGCTCCCTGATCTTATATAGCAGGTTGAATGAATTCTGGAGAGAAAGGAAACAAGAGGTGTAAAAAACTGAATCACTCTTTCATATGCAACTCTTTACTGTACTAATAGCTGTTATGCCTGAACTGTACGTCAAGCCTTTGAAGCTGAATTTAAGCCAAAAACAAAGCTGGATGTTTGTGATTTCCACTACACTAGTGCCTCTTAGTCATGCATAAAGCTGAAATAGTGCTTTAAGCTGTATTTGCATTCAGTTCTACTAATTTCTCAAAGATTATGTTGACTGCCTTAAATAAGATACTGTTTCTTTTCTACTGGTGTCTACTTTGACAAACAATATCTTTCAACTCTGGCAGTATCAGTAAATATTTTTCTTTCAGTTATCATTCTAAAGAATTTAAATGGATGTATAGTATGCCAACAATTTTATGTACAGAAAATAAAACTTCATTTCTAATTGGTATTTCCAAGTGATTTCAAAGTCACTTGTAACTGTTGAAAAGTCCCCACAAAAGACTCACTTTTTCTTATTGTCTATCATAGTAATGTCAGAATAAATCTCTAAAAACCTCATTTTGAAATCTGATGACATTCTCTTACAGCTCCTCATGTGGAATTCCTAAGACCACTCACTGATCTTCAAGTTAAAGAAAAAGAAATGGCTCGGTTTGAGTGTGAAATTTCTCGAGAAAATGCTAAGGTCTGTGATTATATACTTGTTATTATGTATTATCAAGTGACTTTGTGTTTACTTTTTGTCCAGCCAAAATGGGGGGAAAATGGAAGGAAGGAAGGAAGGAAGGAAGGAAGGAAGGAAGGAAGGAAGGAAGGAGGGAGATAGGGAGAGAGGAAGGAAGGAAGGAATTAGCCAATCCTTTCTCTGATCACTTTATTCTTAAAGAGTACATCAGTATAAAATATGTACTGAATTCTCCTTTTAATAATATTTATTTACTATACTTGAAAAACATGGGACTCACAATCCAGAGATTTAAATATTAGATTGAATATGTTGAAATATTGTTTTTATAGATCAAAAGCAACCAAAATATTTGCAATTTCATGTCTCTAGCCAGCACTTCCAATTGCCATTAACTACCATGGACAAGTTGCTTTAACTTTGAACCTCAGTTTACACACCAGAGGAGTGGGTCTGCGTGACTAAAATTTTATGATTCCATTTTTAAAGTACTTGTTAATAGCATCAAAGCCATTTACTTAACAGCAACTGATAACTTCATTGTTTTCTGAATTTAGTCATATTTGCATTTGCAACCTTTGTACCTCTTTCTATGATAGAGAGCTATTGGTTGCTTTCAGAAAAACTCAGAATCACAGTTCCTCTTAAATAAACTCACATGAAGGAGTAACATGAAAACCAATAAATCTATTTGTCTTAAATATAGGTTCAGTGGTTCAAAGATGGTGCTGAAATTAAAAAGGGCAAAAAATATGACATCATATCAAAGGGAGCAGTACGTATTCTTGTCGTCAACAAATGTCTCCTGGATGATGAAGCAGAGTATTCCTGTGAGGTCAGGACAGCGAGAACTTCTGGCATGCTGACAGTCCTAGGTAAGTGTGAAGTCTTTCTTCATTGAAATGAAAGTGTTAGGAAAAATAATTACTGGTTTAACTCAATTTTTTTTTCTCTCCTTGTAGAAGAAGAAGCTGTCTTTACGAAAAATCTCGCCAACATTGAAGTTAGTGAAACAGACACTATCAAACTGGTTTGTGAAGTTTCTAAACCTGGAGCAGACGTGACTTGGTACAAAGGAGATGAAGAGATCATTGAAACAGGAAGATTTGAAATACTCACAGATGGAAGGAAACGAATACTGGTCATTCAGAACGCTCATCTTGAAGACGCTGGCAGCTACAACTGCCGACTCCCAAGTTCTCGAACTGATGGCAAAGTTAAAGTACATGGTATGAAAATTACAATGAATAACATTTTATTTTTAACAATTCATACTTGTTCCATTTAAGATTTAAATGCATACGTTTTCAATATCATGCAACTTTGTCTTTTCAGAACTTGCTGCTGAATTTATCTCAAAGCCTCAAAACCTTGAAATTCTTGAAGGAGAAAAGGCTGAATTTGTCTGCACCATATCAAAGGAAAGCTTCCAAGTCCAATGGAAGAGAGATGATAAGACACTCGAAGCTGGAGATAAATATGATATTATTGCTGATGGCAAAAAGAGGGTCCTAGTTGTGAAAGATGCCACACTACAAGATATGGGCACTTACGTAGTCATGGTTGGAGCTGCCAGAGCAGCAGCTCACCTGACAGTAATTGGTAAGTTTGTCCTTGCTTTTTGGGTTTGTTTATACTGCTTTGCACTACGTG
Organism: Dolichotis patagonum; assembly: GCA_004027295.1. NCBI lineage: Eukaryota > Metazoa > Chordata > Mammalia > Rodentia > Caviidae > Dolichotis > Dolichotis patagonum. The sequence continues at coordinate 105,212 of PVJX010002227.1, read as the reverse complement.
ATCCTTCTTCATACTATAAAGTCTCATTTGTGGTTTTCAGAAAAACTCAGGATCATAGTTCCTCTTAAAGACACCCGTGTGAAGGAACAACAGGAAGTTGTCTTCAACTGTGAAGTCAATACAGAAGGCGCTAAAGCCAAATGGTTCAGAAATGAAGAAGCCATATTTGATAGTGCAAAATACATTATTCTCCAAAAAGACCTGGTCTACACCCTCAGAATTAGAGACGCACGATTAGATGACCAAGCAAACTATAATGTGTCTCTGACCAATCACAGAGGTGAAAATGTTAAAAGTGCAGCCAACCTAATTGTAGAAGGTGAGTAATTTATATGGTATTAGGAATTTTTCCCATTAGTTTTTATATACACAAGGTAAACATTGTTGTTCTTCACAACAGAGGAAGATCTTAGGATTATCGAACCTCTTAAAGATATTGAAACAATGGAGAAGAAATCTGTCACATTCTGGTGCAAGGTGAATCGTCTCAATGTCACCCTGAAGTGGACGAAAAATGGAGAAGAAGTACCTTTTGACAACCGTATATCATACCGAATTGATAAGTACAAGCACTCTCTCATCATTAAAGACTGTGGCTTCCCAGATGAAGGCGAATATGTTGTCACTGCTGGACAAGATAAATCTGTGGCTGAGCTTCTCATAATAGAAGCTCCAACGGAATTCGTGGAACACTTGGAAGACCAGACAGTCACTGAGTTTGATGATGCTGTCTTCTCCTGCCAGCTCTCCAGGGAAAAAGCAAACGTAAAATGGTACAGAAATGGGAGAGAAATCAAGGAAGGCAAAAAGTATGTAAAAAAGTTCCTTGTTCTCCTCTTCTGTAGCTATCAATACACTAGGAATTTAATGGTCATGATGTTTGCTAACCAACAAATTCAATCTCTTCTCAGATACAAATTTGAAAAAGATGGCCCTATCCATAGACTCATTATAAAGGATTGCAGGCTGGATGATGAGTGTGAATATGCTTGTGGAGTAGAAGACAGGAAGTCCCGAGCTAGACTTTTTGTGGAAGGTATGGATTAAGTAAAAGCATAACCCTAATATTAGCAATGAATGTTTTTAAATTATTAATCAAAAGACAAACCTATTTCTATTTATTTAACATTTTCTTTCCAGAAATCCCAGTTGAGATCATCAGGCCTCCTCAAGATATCCTTGAAGCCCCTGGTGCTGATGTGGTCTTTTTAGCTGAGCTCAACAAAGACAAGGTAGAAGTCCAGTGGCTAAAAAATAACATGATTGTTGTCCAGGGTGACAAACACCAGATGATGAGTGAAGGAAAGATACACCGGCTGCAGATTTGTGATATTAAGCCCCGCGACCAGGGTGAATATAGATTTATTGCTAAAGACAAAGAAGCCAGAGCTAAGCTTGAACTGGCAGGTAAGTCCTTTTCTTTTATTTTATAATAGCTTCAGAATATCATAGATGATATAGAGAAGCAATGGTGAGACTTTTAGAGACTGAGTGCCCAAACTGCAACAGAAAACTCACTTATTGCAAAATGGCAGCACAGCAATTAAACCTGCATGTCCACTGCTCAGCTGCTCGGGTGATACTGGGCTGACTTGGCTCATGTGTGAACAGAGAGGGCTCCGTAGGTCCTCCACCATGGACACAGAGCTTGAAGATTTTATAGTTATGTAATAAAAGAACCCTTGTGAGAGTCTTTCATTTCTGTAAGTCCTGTCCACATGTTAACTATTCTGATTTCTCTTACTACGAAGTAAGTGTCTAAAGAAGAGGAAATTGATGACATTCATCTTTAACCCCAGAATCTTAGACAATTCTTGGCACATGGTCGCTATTCCTGCGTCCTTGAATTAACCTATTACTCTGAGGGTCTTCCCAGACCTAAAGACAGTCTGATACTCTTCTTTCCAACTTCCAGGATCCTTTTAGATCCGTTTCATCCTGACCCAAGACAGCCTGATAGGTTATTGTTATTATGATGCCATTACCTTATTGTACATAAGAAAAAATTTGTCTGGTTTATCTTGAACTAAATATGCAGTGTTTACACTATCAAAGAAAAACATGTTTCACACCACTCTAAGTCCCTTCTTATTTCTATGGGTAACGAATGAATCCTTTATGATTTTATACCATCTTCAACCCTTTATTCTACAGAGGCTGAAAATTTGGGGGGAAAGTTAGAAGTTAGTAAGTGTTCTCTGCTATAAAATTACTGTTATCTACTTCCATTATTATACTACGAATATATTTAACAAACGCTCAGTAAAGAAGTTATTCTGTAGTTTGACCAGAGTACACAACTTACAAGCATTCATGTGCTGTTTTCCAGCTGCACCTAAAATCAAGACTGGTGATCAAGACCTTGTGGTTGATGCTGGCCAGCCTCTCACAATGGTGGTGCCATATGATGCTTACCCCAAAGCAGAAGCTGAGTGGTTTAAAGAAAATGAAGCTTTGTCTTCAAAAACTGTGGACACTACAGCTGAAAAAACTTCTTTCAGAATTTTAGAAGCCAAGAAAGGAGACAGGGGAAGGTATAAAATTGTGCTTCAGAATAAACATGGAAAAGCAGAAGCATTTATCAATTTGCAAGTTATCGGTAAGTTTTTGAGTCACTCCTCCTTGATTGGCTCAGAATAAGTCAAAAGGGCAATAAGATACTAAAATGATTTTATGTGTGAATTTCAGATGTTCCTGGCCCAGTGCGTAACTTAGAAGTGACAGAAACATTTGATGGTGAAGTAAGCCTCGCTTGGGAAGAACCTCTAACTGACGGTGGAAGCAAAATCATAGGTTATGTTGTTGAAAGACGTGACATCAAGAGAAAGACCTGGGTTCTAGCCACTGACCGTGCAGACAGTTGTGAGTTCACTGTCACTGGTCTACAAAAAGGAGGAGTTGAATACCTATTCCGAGTGAGTGCAAGGAACAGAGTTGGCACTGGTGAGCCAGTAGAAACTGACAGTCCTGTGGAGGCAAGGAGTAAATATGGTAAGAATGTTTAAGTAAATTGCAAGCTGGTTTCTCTTTGCTTTTATGTGCGTTACAACCCAAACTCATGGTCTCTTCTTTTTTCATAAAACTAGATGTTCCAGGCCCTCCTTTGAATGTAACCATCACTGATGTGAATAGATTTGGTGTCTCACTGACATGGGAACCACCAGAGTATGACGGAGGTGCAGAGATCACAAACTACATCATTGAATTAAGAGACAAGACTTCTATCCGGTGGGACACTGCCATGACTGTAAGAGCTGAAGACCTGTCTGCAACTGTCACTGATGTGGTGGAAGGACAGGAGTACAGTTTCCGCGTCAGAGCCCAAAACCGAATTGGGGTTGGAAAACCAAGTGCAGCTACACCCTTTGTCAAAGTTGCTGATCCAATTGGTAAGCCCATCAAAAAGAGAGAGCAAGAGTGAGTGAGAGAGAGAGAGAGAGAGATTGTATAAAATCAAGAAATTAGGCCAATCAATCAAAATCATTCAAGTTAAAGTTAATAAAAGGTAGAATACCAGAAAGTTTGAACAAAATTATAAAATCTCAGACTTACCTACTTTTATTCAGTGAGTTTAGTAAACCTGTTATTTTAATGAGAGTGGTACAACTAGTGACATCGTGTCTTAGTAAATTACCACAAAATTAAATGGTGTTTAATTTTGGTATCCAACTCCTTCTTTTATTCCAGAGAGACCAAGTCCTCCCGTGAACTTAAGTTCCTCAGACCAGACTCAGTCATCAGTTCAGCTCACATGGGAACCTCCTCTGAAAGATGGGGGAAGCCCAATACTGGGCTATATAATCGAGCGGTGTGAAGAAGGAAAGGATAATTGGATTCGATGCAACGCGAAACCCGTTCCTGGACTGACTTACAAGGTAAACAATTTGCACCTAAGAAGTATTCAGTATATGAGCATGGAATTCAGTGTGCATGTTTTTAACAAAGATTTATCATTTTAGGTCACTGGATTGAAAAAAGGAAATAACTATTTATACAGAGTATCTGCAGAAAATGCTGCTGGTGTCTCAGATCCATCTGAAATTCTTGGTCCTCTAACTGCTGATGATGCAGATGGTAAACAGATATTTTTATTTTTACATTTGGTGTAGGCACATAACTACTCTGGGGTATCAGGGACTTAAGTATGGTACTGGGAATTCATTTGATTTATGTATTTATTTATTTATTTATTTATTTATTATAGTTGAACCAACAATGGATTTAAGTTCTTTTAAAGATGGTCTGGAAGTTATAGTTCCAAATCCTATCAAGATCCTGGTTCCAAGTACAGGCTATCCAAGGCCAACTGCAACCTGGTCTTTTGGAGAGAAGGTTCTAGAAGCAGGAGACCGTGTGACTATGAAGACCTTATCTGCCTATGCTGAACTTGTCATTTCTCCAAGTGAACGTCCAGACAAGGGCATTTATACACTGACATTAAAAAATCGTGTGAAATCAATTTCTGGGGAAATTAACGTCAATGTAATTGGTAAGGAATTAAACTTTTGTTGCCTAATGTGATTTTAGCACTATTAGCAAATATTGGCTTAAATCGTCAATGATATTTTCACTGAACTTTTTTTTAGCTCGCCCAAGTGCACCCAAGGAATTGAAATTTACTGATATAACCAGGGATTCAGTACATTTGACTTGGGAGCCACCAGATGATGATGGAGGAAGTCCATTGATTGGATATGTTGTTGAAAAGCGAGAAGTCAACCGGAAAACATGGACTAAGGTGAGTTTTGAGCAGTGACACATCAACTTCAGAAAAGAGAGTAGAAGAAATCCTGGAAGGCTGGGTTGCCGCACAAAATTATATGTGCTATGTCTTTTTGGCTTTACCTCACTAGAAAAGTACCAAACACTGTTTTTAAAAATATGCTGTTTCCTGAGATGATTCAACCAAGGTTTAGTATAATTGGCTCATTTTGTAAGCCTTATTGAGTTTTTGGCTAGGTGTATTTTTTTAAAAATTTACTTAATTAGTACCCATTAACCTTTAAGCTATTTTAAGGAAAGTATTTATTACCCTGGTCATTCTAATTTTTTTTTCATTCCACTGGAATGCCTTAATTGGCTTAATCTGCCATTCTTCTCTTCCTTTATTTATACCAGTTACCCTGATTTACCCTGATTTAAGGTCATATTTCTAATTACCAAACTGGTAAAAGGAACCTACACTTTATTTGAATGTACACAAGCTACGGAACAGTTTCTCCTTATATTGAAGGTCTAATATTATTACATACCCTAGTTGCAATTTTTCCCTAATATAAAATTTTATAAGAAAAATTCTTAACATTCAAAAAACTTCCATTTGTGTTGCCACTCATGGGAAAAAAGGCCTTTTGACTTAGGGAAATAGTTTTGGGGAAACACCTAATTAACTGTATTTCTTTGTCCTAGGTTATGGACTTGGGTACTGATCTAGAATTCACAGTTCCTGATCTTGTTCAAGGAAAAGAGTATTTATTTAAAGTCTGTGCTCGTAACAAGTGTGGCCCAGGAGAACCTGCATATGTGGATGAACCTGTAAATATGTCAGCTCCTGCAAGTAAGTACCTGTGTGAGAATTTGTTACCCAATCTCATGTTTCCTGTTTTGGTTCTTTTTTTTTTTTTTTTAAATTTTAGACCTGAGGTTGACATTATGGGGAAAGGCAGGGGTTAGCAAATATGGACATAACTAACCTCATAGGCATCCTGTGAGACTTTCTCTTTGAAATGTTACAGCGGTACCTGACCCACCGGAGAATCTCAAATGGAGAGATCGGACAGCCAAAAGCATCTTCCTAACATGGGAGCCACCTAAAAATGATGGGGGCTCACGCGTCAAAGGATATATAGTTGAGAAGTGCCCACGTGGTTCTGACAGATGGGTTGCCTGTGGAGAACCTGTTGCAGAAACAAAGTAGGTTTTGAAATTATTGAGCACAAGAGTTCAGCCTTACTCATTAAAATGAGTTTTCCTTAGAAATGGCAAATGTTAGCTTCTTTCACGGAAAATTCTCTTAGTGCACCTGTATAATTTTTAAAGCAGTTGTTACATTATTGAAGCAATCCAGATATTATTTAAAAGCTAGTATTATACCAGTTGTATGAGTTTTGGAAAGATTGTGACAGCTATACAACAACAGGTTATAGTACAGGCATGATAGTAAAATGCCTAATCTTTTTTTCTGACAGAATGGAAGTGACAGGCCTTGAGGAGGGCCAGTGGTATGCTTACCGCGTGAAGGCCTTGAATAGGATGGGTGCCAGCAAGCCATGCAGACCCACAGAAGAAATCCAAGCTGTAGATACACAAGGTATTTATTTTTTATTACTAACATTTCAAGAAGGCCTCAGGGTTTAATTCTATCTGAAGTGACTAACATACGTAATCTTTTCCAATTCAGAGGCTCCAGAAATTTTCCTTGATGTGAAGCTCCTCGCCGGTCTTACTGTAAAAGCTGGAACAAAGATTGAACTTCCTGCTACTGTGACCGGAAAACCTGCACCTAAAATAACTTGGACAAAGGCTGATATGCTCCTGAAGCAAGATGATAGAATCACTATTGAAAATGTTCCTAAGAAATCCACAGTGACTATCCTAGATAGTAAGAGAAGTGACACTGGCACCTACATCATCGAGGCTGTGAATGTCTGCGGCCGGGCCACAGCTGTGGTGGAAGTGAATGTATTAGGTAAGAAAGGCTCTAGTTTTAAAAAGGGTCAAACACGTTTCAGTTACTTTCTTGAACATACCATGGTTAAATATTTTTTTCTGCACAATGCCATCCACAGATAAACCTGGACCCCCTGCTGCCTTTGACATCACAGACATAACCAGCGAGTCATGTTTCCTAACGTGGAACCCACCACGAGATGATGGTGGGTCCAAGGTCACAAACTACATTGTGGAGAGGAGAGCTACTGACAGTGAAGTGTGGCATAAACTCTCGTCGACGGTCAAGGACACAAAATTCAAGGCAACCAAATTAATACCCAATAAAGAGTATGTCTTCCGAGTGGCTGCAGAAAACATGTATGGTATTGGTGAACCTGTTCTGTCCACTCCAATAGTAGCCAAATATCCATTTGGTAAGTTTCTAATGGAGCTGACCAAAAAAAATTAAAGATGCTTGTGTCAAACTCGCATTTAGGCACCATATTCATGTGTAGGACAGTTACGTTTTTAACCATTATCCTTTCTGTAGATCCACCTGGACCCCCAACTCGCTTGGAACCTTCAGACATCACTAAAGATGCAGTGACTCTCACATGGTGTGAGCCAGAAGACGATGGAGGCAGCCCCATCACTGGGTACTGGGTGGAAAGATTAGATCCGGATACTGATAAATGGGTTAGATGCAATAAGATGCCAATAACGGACACAACATACAGGTACATCCAGGGTCTCTGTCCAGTGTTAAAATAGCAGTGTATTTAGAGTTTTGCTCTTTAGTATTCCTTTTGATCATATGGATTATATGTTACTATTACATTTTAGTCACTTTTATTTTCTATTTTTATGTAACTTTTTAAATGATATAAATTCCATTCAAGGACATATTTCTTAATTTACTATTAACTTTCTGGAACTTTCAAAGTGTTTTGTCCTCCAGTGTATGATGATAAACATTATCATACTATAATTAGATTGGTACACTTGGCCAAAATTAAAGTTAAAAGGCAATATTAAAATTTACATTAAAATACTTGGAGTTAAATTTCCAAATTAGTTTTTTCACAGTTTCAATCAATGAGCCTGTGCTGTGTAAATAACTGGTTACTTTCACTTACCATGATGTCACACAAGCTCTTTGTTCCTATTTCAGAGTGAAAGGTCTTACCAATAAGAAGAAATACAGATTCCGTGTGTTGGCTGAAAACTTGGCTGGACCTGGAAAACCAAGTAGATCAACAGAACCAATCTTAATAAAGGATCCCATAGGTATTATTTTTATAATTTTCTGTGGTTATTTTCAAGCTTGCATTTACTTATTTTCAGCAAACCTAAATCACGATTTCTTTGGCTCACAGATCCTCCTTGGCCTCCTGGAAAGCCAGTTGTAAGAGACATAGGCAAAACATCATTAACATTGAGTTGGACAAAGCCAGAACATGACGGAGGGGCGAAGATTGAGTCTTATGTCATTGAAATGCTAAAGACTGGAACAGAAGACTGGGTCAGAGTGGCTGAGGGGGTTCCCACCACTCGGCATGTACTCCCGGGGCTCATGGAAGGGCAGGAGTACTCATTCCGAGTGAGAGCCGTGAACAAGGCTGGAGAAAGTGAGCCCAGCGAACCCAGCGACCCTGTGCTTTGCCGGGAGAAACTATGTAAGTCATTCATATGCCTAGCATCTATCTGAAAACTGTAATATGAGAAAATATGAAAGCCTTATTACTATCGTTCTTCTTTGTTATTTTATTTTATTTTCTAGTGGATACCAGAGCATGCCGTAAACACTGAATGTTGGATAATAAAAAATCAAATATACTTTTCTTTTTTTCTTATCCAGATCCTCCATCACCACCTCGTTGGCTTGAAGTTATTAATATCACAAAAAATACAGCAGACCTAAAATGGACAGTTCCTGAAAAAGATGGAGGGTCCCCCATCACCAACTACATCGTGGAAAAGAGAGATGTGAGGCGCAAAGGCTGGCAAACAGTGGACACCACCGTCAAGGACACCAAGTACACCGTTACCCCACTGACGGAGGGCTCTTTGTATGTGTTCCGAGTCGCTGCAGAAAATGCAATAGGACAAAGTGACTACACTGAAGTTGAGGATTCTGTCCTTGCTAAAGACACCTTTAGTATGCTCTCTCGTTTAATCTTTGTGACTTTTGTAGTAGATTATTACTTTTCCTTCTGGTATTTCTAACGATGGATTATTTTCCTTTCAGCCACTCCTGGACCTCCCTATGCCCTGACAGTGGTTGATGTGACAAAGCGACATGTCGACCTAAAGTGGGAGCCACCTAAAAATGATGGTGGAAGACCAATACAGAGGTAGACTTGGATCATTTCATGCAAAACTAACACATATTCAGCTTCAAATCTTTAATTTTTTTCATTAATGCTAATGAAATGACTTGTTATTTAAACAGATATATCATTGAGAAGAAAGAAAAGTTAGGCACTCGCTGGGTGAAAGCTGGAAAGACCTCAGGACCTGACTGTAACTTTAGAGTAACTGATGTGATTGAAGGAACAGAGGTCCAGTTTCAGGTTCGGGCAGAAAATGAAGCTGGCATTGGTCACCCAAGCGAACCCACAGAAATCATAACAGTTGAAGACCCGACCAGTAAGTGGTGCTAATGATACAATGCAGATAGTCTAGAATTTGATGATGAGCCTGCAAATGTAAAGATTTCACTCTTTTCTAAGGTCCTCCATCACCTCCCCTCGACCTACATGTGACGGATGCTGGGAGAAAGCACATTGCCATTGCTTGGAAGCCTCCAGAGAAAAATGGTGGAAGTCCTATCATCGGATACCATGTTGAAATGTGTCCAGTAGGCACTGAGAAATGGATGCGAGTTAATTCTCGCCCAATAAAAGACTTGAAATTCAAAGTGGAGGAGGGGATCGTTCCTGACAAAGAGTATGTGCTGAGAGTGCGAGCTGTCAATGCTGTTGGTGTCAGCGAGCCATCTGAAATCTCTGAAAATGTGGTTGCCAAAGACCCAGACTGTAAGCATGCAGTGTCTTCTACAGTTAATCAAATAGGCTTTCTTCATGTATTGCATTTTAAGGTATTATTATCATTTTTCTTTCTTTTGGATCTTACCTTACAGGTAAGCCAACAATTGAGATGGAGACTCATGACATTGTTGTTATTGAAGGAGAAAAATTAAGCATTCCTGTTCCCTTCAGAGCTGTCCCAGTTCCAACTGTCAGCTGGCATAAAGATGGCAAAGAAGTTAAAGCAAGTGACAGGTTAACAATGAAGAATGATCACATCTCTGCACACCTTGAAGTTCCTAAAAGTGTCCATGCAGATGCTGGTATTTATACCATTACACTAGAAAATAATCTCGGCTCAGCAACTGCCTCAATCAATGTCAAAGTCATAGGTAATTATTCTTTAATGGAACACTCAACCTCCTTCAAGTGTTGGCGAAATTCGTTCACTTTACACTGTAGTATAGATGGCTTCATGAATTGGCATCTGTAAACTAAACATCCCTTTATGCCACATGAGAAGTAAAGCAATTCTAAAGAAATGAAATTACTACTTTGATTAGACTAATTTACCCTTGTTTTAATTATTTGATTTTGAAATTAATTTAAATGAGATACAATATAGTCAAAGAATATAAATGACCAATATTTATTTGTTAATTGTACAATTTCAAATCTTTCAATAGCCTTCTAATTCTCTCATTATTTCAATAGCATATTATGTCATCCTCTCCACCCCTGATAATGTTTGGAAATTCATGTAGCCATTTTATACTTTGAACAAATACAAGTGATACTGATGTTTACTGTTGAGGGTCAAGAATACTAGTTGCCCTATGGGATGAAGGATGCTTCAGCACAAGAAAGATTATGCCACCCAAAATGCAAATGTCTGCACTTAGAATGTATTATTAAAATGTTGGTTTTTCAGGATTATAATAATAATTGTCCATTTTATTTGTAATAGGTCTTCCTGGTCCATGTAAAGATATTAAAGCAAGTGACGTGACAAAGAGTTCTTGTAAATTAACCTGGGAGCCTCCAGAATATGATGGAGGGAGCCCGATTCTTCATTATGTCCTGGAACGCAGAGAAGCTGGGCGGAGGACGTACATACCAGTCATGTCTGGTGAGAACAAACTGTCTTGGACTGTGAAGGATCTCATACCAAACGGTGAATACTTCTTCCGTGTCAAAGCAGTGAACAAGATCGGTGGAGGAGAATATATCGAACTGAAAAATCCGGTCATTGCCCAAGATCCAAAGCGTAAGTTGAAGCATGGTTGTAGAATGGCTAGGATTTAATACACGGTTTCATTTTAAGAAGGTGACTTTCACAGTGTGAACAAATGCTTTCTTGTTCTTCAGAACCCCCTGATCCACCTGTAGATGTGGAGGTCCATAATCCTACAGCTAAGGCCATGACTATTACATGGAAACCACCCCTGTATGACGGAGGAAGCAAGATAATGGGTTACATCATCGAAAAGATTGCCAAGGGTGAAGAAACATGGAAAAGATGCAATGAACACCTGGTTCCAATCCTGACCTATACAGCAAAAGGACTTGAAGAGGGGAAAGAGTACCAATTCCGTGTGCGAGCAGAGAATGCTGCCGGTATTGGTGAACCTTCTCGGGCCACTCCTCCAGTCAAAGCTGTGGATCCTATTGGTGCGTTTTGTTCAATGGAATTGGCATTTTACCATTGTAAAATGAATAACAATGTTTTATCAGATATTTTAATCCCAGTTGGAAACAATTATTGTTTTTAATTGTCACAGATGCCCCAAAAGTCATTCTGAGAACAAGCCTAGAAGTAAAACGAGGCGATGAAATCGCACTTGATGCCACCATTTCTGGATCACCTTATCCAACTATTACATGGATAAAAGATGACAATGTAATTATACCAGAGGAAATTAAGAAGCGACCATCAGCCCCGGTTAGGAGGAGGAGGGGTGAAGTTCAAGAAGAAGAGGAACCATTCTTCCTGCCTTTAACAGAGCGTTTGAGTATCAATAACAGTAAACAAGGAGAATCTGAGCTACGTGTCCGAGACTCTCTTCGACGTGACCATGGCCTTTATATGATCAAAGCTGAAAATGACCATGGTGTCGCAAAAGCGCCTTGTACTGTTTGTGTGTTAGGTAAATAGTTAAAACTATACTTTCCAATGGAAAAGTTTATGTAAGAGTTTTAGTAAAATATAAAAATAAGGAGGATGGGAGGCAGTTAAAAGAAGTGGGAAATAGCTTTATCAAATAATTTTCAGTTATATTGTATGTCCTGGATATGTTAAAAAAAATAGATAAATCTTGCTACTTATTAGCTAATGCAATACAAAAATAGCTGCGGGAAAACCAGATGTTACGTCAAAAGTGCGTGCTATCATTTACATTTTCCATAGCAACAGATTATTAATCACTGTTCTCTTTGGAAATATTAGATATACCAGGACCACCAATCAACTTCGTATTTGAAGATATTAGAAAGACCTCAGTCCTCTGTAAATGGGAACCACCCCTTGATGATGGTGGCAGTGAAATCCTAAACTACACTCTGGAAAAGAAAGACAAAACAAAACCTGACTCAGAATGGATTGTTGTCACTTCAACACTTAGACATTGCAAATATTCAGTAACAAAACTGATTGAAGGCAAAGAGTACCTCTTCCGTGTAAGAGCTGAAAATAGGTTTGGGCCTGGACCGCCATGTGTTTCAAAGCCACTTCTAGCTAAAGATCCATTTGGTAAGATTCCTTTAGCTCTGGAAGTTTGCCTTTTTTACCGTATGCTTTGGTATATATATTACCACAGTTTGAAAAATTGAGTTTTATGTCATATTGGGGAATTAATTTAATTTTTTTTATCAGAACCACCTGATGCACCTGATAAGCCCATTGTGGAAGAAGTTACCAGCAATAGTATGCTTGTGACATGGAATGAACCAAAAGATAATGGAAGCCCCATCTTGGGTTACTGGCTTGAAAAACGTGAGGTTAATAGTACACATTGGTCTCGTGTCAACAAAAGCCTTCTGAATTCTTTGAAAACCAAAGTGGATGGCCTATTGGAAGGACTCACCTATGTCTTCAGAGTATGTGCTGAAAATGCAGCTGGACCTGGAAAGTTCAGTCCACCTTCTGATCCCCAAACAGCACGTGATCCAATCTGTAAGTAATTCCTGAAGAGGAAGCTGAGAGTAAGCTCTGGTGCATTTTAAAACAGTCAGTGAGTCTCATTTGGGTATCTGCATTCATTCTAGCTCCTCCTGGGCCACCTATCCCAAGAGTTGCTGATACAAGCTCTACAACTATTGACTTGGAATGGGAACCTCCAGCTTTCAATGGTGGTGGGGAAATTATTGGCTATTTTGTTGATAAGCAGTTGGTTGGCACCAATGAGTGGTCACGCTGCACTGAGAAGATGATCAAAGTCCGTCATTATACTGTCAGAGAAATCCGAGAAGGTGCAGATTACAAACTTCGAGTGAGTGCCGTCAACTTGGCAGGCGAAGGTCCACCTGGAGAAACGGAACCTGTTACTGTAGCCGAACCACAAGGTACTTACTGATTATCTGAATAAAATTATGGATATCTTCCCAATGGGGGACTATCTTTGCATCTTTACCAGGCTAATGCATTACTGTTCTCTTGCAACAGAGCCTCCCACTGTGGAACTGGATGTTTCTGTTAAGGCTGGAATACAAATAATGGCTGGGAAGACTCTTAGAATCCCAGCAGTGGTGACCGGCCGCCCTGTGCCCACAAGAGTGTGGACCATAGAAGAAGGGGAGCTGGATAAAGATCGTGTTGTAATAGAGAATGTTGGAACCAAATCTGAACTCATTATCAAGAATGCATTGAGAAAAGATCATGGCAGATACGTGATTACAGCTACTAATAGCTGTGGTTCCAAATTCGCAGCAGCCCGGGTAGAAGTTTTTGGTAAGGAATGTTCCAAGGATTTTCATAGGATTTTTTTTTTCAAATGATACATCTTATTACATTGATTTGTTTTGTTCTCTTTTTCAGATGTTCCTGGTCCAGTTCTTGACTTAAAACCTGTTGTAACAAACAGAAAGATGTGTCTGCTTAACTGGTCTGATCCAGCTGATGATGGAGGAAGTGAACTCACCGGCTTTATTATTGAAAGAAAGGATGCCAAGATGCATACTTGGAGACAGGCAATAGAGACGGAGAGATCTAAATGTGACATCACGGGTCTTCTGGAGGGACAGGAATATATGTTCCGTGTTATTGCCAAAAATAAGTTTGGTTGTGGCCCTCCTGTGGAAATAGGCCCAATTCTTGCAGTTGATCCACTAGGTAAAAGAGATTTTTCACTGTGTTTATAAAATAAGTACTGTTTTCCTTCTAGTTATATCATTTATGTGCTGAGTATGGCTTCAAACTCCCAACAGTCTCAGACCTAGAGACCACTTAGAAAGTAGTAAAAAAGTAAATGAAGTAACTACTAGCAACTTCAGAGATACAATATTTGGTACAACTCCAGTATAATTTTTAGGGCTGGGGGTTTAGCTCAGCGACATAAGTGCCTGCCTGCCAAGCACGAGGTCATGAGTTTGATCCCCAGCACCAATAAATAAATAAATATATATATATATATATATATATATATATATAATATATATAATTTTTGGCTCTCAGTATATTAATCACACATAGTTTTCTGTACTTAAAAACTTGGTTCTACTAGGGCTTAGTAATAACCTGAAAGAAATTTAGAAGTATTAAATCTTTCCAATAGAACATATTGGAATAGGTTTTTTAGTGAAAAAATCTAAATAGAGTTCCTTATTCCTCTAAAAGATTATGGAACAGTTAATTGCCTTAAGATAAATGCCTCAGTCTTACTTTGCTACCAAGAAGTACCTACAGTAGAAGAGTGAGAAAACCTAAAGCCATAAAAGACCACCAAAAAATAGAAAGTCAACCAAGGAAATATCCCAGAAACCAACATGAAATATTAAAATTGTGCACACATCCCATTTAAGAAAGCAAGGCCTCTATGACGACTTAGCCCCCAAGAGACCAAAGGAATTATTTCTTTATTACTACCCCTAGGGAAGAAGAAAGGAAATTATATCCTGTACCACTATTATTGCTCATTTTTAAAAGTCCACTGTACTTCAAGTTATGCTGAAAGCATGAGATCAGAGCTAAAGTATATAACTTCTAGCTGCAGTAACAGTAGCTACTGTAGACTTAATCCAGTTCACAATTCAAAACTTCTGACCTTCAGTACATAAAACAGTAGTAGCATTATGTAAATTCTCTCTCCATCATAATTTAAACCCACACTTGAGGCAGCATGACTCAAAAGGATGGTACATAGCCCTACCCACCATCTGTTAATAAGCTGTCTGTTAATAAAAGAAGAAACACTTTGCTCTCATCTGGTCATTGAAAGCAGAACGTTACAGACCTGTTTTCATAGTACATTAGAAATTAAAAGTCCTTTGACTTATTTTTATTTAGTAATCTTGATAGAAAGATTGCTAAGAAAAATTCTGTCTGCAAGAATTATTAATTCTGTTAACTGATATGTGCTGGGAAGGATTTTAAAGATGAATATAAAGTAATGCCAACAAGCTTATTCTTCACAAAATTAAATTGAAATGAGATATTATTTCTTACATAAATGTTAATCTCCTGCTCACAATTTTCTCTGGTTGAAGGGCCTCCAACGTCTCCCGAAAGGCTCACATACACAGAAAGGACCAAGTCCACTATCACCCTTGACTGGAAAGAACCCCGCAACGATGGCGGCTCTCCCATCCAGGGATATATCATTGAAAAGCGACGTCATGACAAACCTGACTTTGAAAGAGTTAACAAGAGACTCTGCCCAACCACATCTCTTCTGGTTGAAAATCTTGATGAACACCAAATGTATGAGTTCCGTGTCAAAGCCGTCAATGCAATAGGTGAAAGCGAACCATCCCTGCCTCTTAACGTAGTCATACAAGATGATGAAGGTATGAATCCTGAATATAATAACTTGAATATACTCTACAGTGCTGCCAGTAGCCCGTCAATGGAGACAACATCTATATGACTTGGTGTTTTTTCTCCTTCCCTTCTCTTTGCAGTGCCTCCAACTATTAAGTTGCGTCTGGCCGTTCGAGGAGACACCATCAAAGTGATGGCAGGGGAACCTGTTAGCATCCCTGCAGATGTGACAGGCCTTCCAATGCCTAAGGTTGAGTGGTCCAAGAATGAAAAATTGATTGAAAAACCCACTGATGCACTTAAAATAACCACAGAAGAGGTATCCCGAAGTGAGGAAAAGACTGAGCTTAGCATTGCCAAGGCGGTCCGAGAGGACAAAGGCACCTATACAGTCACAGCTTCCAATCGCCTTGGTTCAGTGTTCCGAAACGTTCATGTCGAAGTATATGGTATGTCCCTGGCTTCTTATGTCAAAAATATAAATTCACTGTTTGTTTAAGAATATCTTGCCAATCTCTGTCGGTATCTTTCTAGACCGTCCCTCTCCACCAAGAAATCTTGCTGTTACTGACATTAAAGCTGAATCTTGCTACTTGACTTGGGATGCCCCTCTGGACAATGGTGGCAGTGAAATTACTCATTATGTCATTGACAAACGTGACGCAAGTAGGAAAAAATCTGAATGGGAGGAAGTCACCAACACGGCTGTAGAGAAAAGATTTGGGGTAAATTCTTCTAAATATTTTCCTATATACATTCATTAAAAGGACATGATTCTGTTTTGATATAATTTTAGTATAATTCAATGATTAAAGTCAAAACTATATGCGAGAGCTATTATTTTGTTATTGTAACATTTGGCACTATTCACATAATATCTCTTAATAAATACTAGATATGCAGATGCTCTTACTTGAGAGCTCCACTGTGAGTTACAGAAAATTTACATATTCATATTTTAAAAGTGCGTACTTCTTTTTTCTGTCATCCCCATATGTTGAATCAATGTATTTGTTTCTCTTCATAGTGATCTGCAAAATAAGTTCTTTCAAGTCAAATGAAAAAACAACCTAAGTAAATTCTTTTTAAGAAATTTCTATTCTCTAAATTCTAGATTTGGAAGCTTATCCCCAATGGCCACTATGAGTTCCGAGTTAGGGCAGTGAATAAATATGGAATCAGCGATGACTGCAAATCAGACAAAATTGTCCTTCAAGATCCTTATCGCCTTCCTGGACCTCCTGGAAAACCCCAAGTCTTGGAACGCACCAAAGGCTCGATGCTAGTGAGCTGGACTCCTCCTTTGGACAATGGCGGCTCTCCAATTACTGGCTACTGGCTGGAGAAGCGAGAAGAGGGTGGGGCCTACTGGTCACGTGTGAGCCGAGCACCAATAACCAAAGTAGGATTAAAGGGTGTGGAATTTAATGTTCCCCGCTTGATCGAAGGTGTTAAATACCAGTTCAGAGCCATGGCAATAAATGCTGCAGGAATTGGCCCTCCAAGTGAACCGTCAGATCCAGCTCTTGCAGGAGACCCTATATGTAAGTATGCTTCCGTTTCTGGGACTCCTTTCTAAAAGACACAGTTACTAAATGGATAATTCTGCTCTTATACTTCCTGTAGTTTTCTAATTTTAGTATATGTGCTGCTGAAGTAAGCACTGTGATAGTTTTCTTTTGTTGTTGCTGCTGTTGTTTGTTTGTTTATTTTGGTACCAGGAATCAACTCAGGGTCTTGCACTTGCCAGTCAGGCACTGTGCCGCTGAGGTACATCCCTGGCCACTCTGGTGGGTTTTTATGTCAAAGTTTTCTTCTTCTTTTCTTTATTTTTTTCCCCTAGTACTAGGGGTTGAACCCTGGGAAATGAATCCAGGCACCCTCTTCTACTGGCCCAGCTCTTTTTATTTTGAGACAAAATCTCACTAAGCTGTCCAGGCAGTCCTCAGACTTGTGATACTCATAGCCCAGCCTCAATTTTATTAATTAAAGTAGAAACAATGTTATTCAAATAGACTTTAAAAATAGATATGGATATATATGCATATATACACATACATGTACACACATATGTGCATATACATAAAAACATACAGTTTATAAACTCTTGGATTAAAGCTAGTATTTTATGAGAAATCACAGTAATAAGGACCTTGACTATAAGCCCCCCTCTGCTATCAGGGTTTAATAAACTTCTATCTCATTAGAAACTATGGCTATCATTTTTTCCAACTAAACAGACCCACCTGTAGGAATTCAACAAAAAGCAAAATGTTGTTAGTTTTTCAGTGATACTTATAGAGCTAAGACATCAAGCAAAGACTAATGCCACATAAAAAGGAAAAAGTCTTCTGAAAGATCTTTGAGCATGTCAGTTCAAAAATGAAAATAATGTGATATTAATAACTAATCTATTTGCTACATAATTTCTCTTATTAGATTATCTGCATAAAACAACTCAACTATTTGCTTAAAAGATTTAAAACATTCTCAAATGCTATATGAAGAATAAAGTAAGGAGGTCATGCACTCATTCAGCAAACTAATATTGAACACAGACTATGTTCAAGGTTCTACACTTTGCAAAGAGGGAGAAGAGTTACGACTAGAAAGACAAATGAGATAAAGAGATTTCTGCAGTTGTAAGACACTCTCAGAAATGTAAACAATTGTCACGTTATTATTGTGTGCTGATTCTTTCCCAAAGAGCATTACAATTAGTTTCTCTTCAGAAGTGTACTGGCTAGTGATGAATCATTTTTAATTTTTATATTTTAAATTTTATATTAAAATATTTTGTATTTTAAAAATCAATTTTTATTAAAAAATACTGTGAAATCTCTTCAAAGGATCTCAAAAGTATAATAGGTTTTCACCAGTTGCATAAAAAAAGTGTAAATCTAAACTAAAGACAGGGAGCAGTCTTTCCTAGTTAGTTGTTTGCTTTCTCCATTTTTGCATTCATGCTAAAGTTAAATACACTATTTCCAATATGTCTTACTCTGTTTAGCATTCCTATTTCAATAGACTAAAAATAATTGTATGTAGCAAAGATTCTTACCACTTATGTTTCTATGCTAAGAATCCATATTTCTATGGCACCATACATTGCTATTACACTCAAAATCTGATATTTTGTTTTCTTATAGACCCACCTGGCCCACCTTCTCGCCCAGAGGTCAAAGATAAAACAAAGTCAAGCATCTCGCTAGGGTGGAAACCTCCAGCCAAAGATGGTGGCAGTCCAATCAAAGGATACATTGTAGAAATGCAGGAAGAAGGTTCTACTGGCTGGAAACCAGTCAATGAACCAGACAAACTTATAACTACCTGCGAATGTGTGGTGCCTAATCTGAAAGAACTCAGGAAATACAAGTTCAGAGTGAAAGCTGTCAATGAAGCTGGTGAATCGGAACCAAGTGACACAACTGGAGAGATTCCTGCCACTGATATTCAAGGTACAAATCCTTATTCTTGTGATCTTGTTCTGAAATTGATAAACCAGTGGAGCATATATATGTCAATTACTTTTTTGAGAAATGTCAGCTATATCCTTTTATATTATTCGTGGTATTACAGAAGTACCAGAGGTTTTCATTGACATTGGAGCACAGGACTGTCTGATTTGTAAGGCTGGCTCGCAGATTAGAATCCCTGCTGTCATCAAGGGACGCCCAACACCAAAATCATCTTGGGAATTTGATGGGAAGGCAAAGAAGGCAGTCAAGGTATGAAAACTACAGTTCTCCCATGTTTCCCATTGAATCACTGAAAGTATTTATACTACAGCGATCTTTCTTTTCTAATAGGATGGAGTTCACAACATTCCTGAAGATGCACAGGTAAAAATATAATAATAATTAAAGCAATTTAGAACATAGTTCTTCAGTTCTATTTTATCTCACTCAGTGAATCACTGTTATTCTCTTTGTACAGCTGGAGACTGCTGAGAACTCATCAGTAATCATTATTCCAGAGTGTAAACGGTCCCACTCAGGCAAATACAGCATCACAGCCAAGAATAAAGCAGGACAGAAGACTGCAAACTGCAGAGTTAAAGTTATGGGTAAGAAAGATTTTAAAAGATTTGCAGAATAAGAAAAAAACATTTTTAAACTCTTAAAAAACATTGCTCACATTGTGATTTGCATGCAACAGATGTGCCCGGTCCACCCAAAGATCTGAAAGTCAGTGACATCACCAGGAGTAGCTGCAAACTTTCATGGAAGATGCCAGATGATGATGGAGGAGACAGGATCAAGGGCTATGTTATTGAGAAGAAGACCATTGATGGAAAAGCCTGGACTAAAGTCAATCCAAACTGTGGTAGCACCTCATTTGTAGTGCCCGATCTCATCTCTGAACAGCAGTATTTCTTCCGCGTGAGAGCAGAAAACCGTTTTGGAATTGGCCCACCTGTGGAAACCATTCAGCGGACCACTGCCAGAGATCCAATATGTAAGTTTTAAAATCTAAGTTTAAAATATCTTCTCAAAATTGAACAGTAATTTTACAGATAATGTTCATTGCTTCCTTGAACTATTTTTACAGTTCCTCCTGATCCTCCCATTAAACTCAAGATTGGCCTTGTAACAAAGAACACAGTACACCTGTCGTGGAAACCTCCTAAGAATGATGGGGGCTCCCCCGTCACCCACTATATTGTTGAATGCCTTGCATGGGACCCTACTGGGACCAAGAAAGAGGCGTGGAAACAGTGTAATAAGCGTGATGTGGAAGATCTGGAATTTACTGTTGAGGACCTCGTCGAGGGAGGGCAATATGAATTCAGAGTCAAAGCTGTCAATGCTGCAGGCGTCAGCAAACCTTCGTCTACTGTTGGCCCTGTGACTGTCAAAGATCAGACATGTAAGTACCAACATACTGACAGAGAATTCCCTCTTTTCGACTGCCTTCCTAGATAGTTAATAATGGTCCAAATTTAGAAAGAGGTAGTGTATCTACCTCAGGAAACACTCATGAATGCAGTACTTAATCATTCCCTCTACTCTGACAGAACTATCATATTTCCTTGCATGTTACCTTTTTCCTCAATAAAGGAATTATAATTTTCTTACTATAATTTTCTCCATGACAAGCTATTTCATTTATCAGTAATTAAACCAGTTCTTAATCTACTCTAACGTGTCAGAAAATAGCCAGGCATTTGCTTAGCAACTGATACGACCACTTCATCCTCAAATTCAAGTTTCTATTTCTCTGCTTGAATAAAAGATATACCCATCTTAATAAATCGAATATATGTACAAACTTGGTATTAACCTCTCTCTAATTATTACTACCATCATTACTTTTGTGTATTTGTTCATTTCTCTTTTCTAAGTGAAAAGGCTCTGATTACTACCTTCTTTGCACAGTCTTATATTAAAGCTGTGGAGAATTGTTTTGCTACTATTATCAGTTGTATTTCTTATAAGGTGAATTCACCTCAGAGTGAACATGTAAATTTTTTCATATCTTTGTGTAAATATTAAAGAAAATATCGTGATATAATTCCCCAGCCTTAGCTAGTGATCTTCATTCTACTCTGTCCTTTTGTCAGGTTATGCATGCACATAATGATGTCAAAGAAAAGAGAGCCATTAGCTGATGAATAACAACATTCAGACCCAATAAACATCCATGCATGATAACTAGATATACCTGATCCCCAAACTAGCATATCAGTGTTAAAAACAGCCTCGTTCTTTATGTCAGATGGGCTGCAAAGTCTGACTGTATAGCAGATCCAAATAACTTTAAAATAGTCACTGTCAATTCTACTTTCTCTCTTACAGTGTTATTTGCTCCTAATGATAACTTCTCAAATTTGTGTAATCTAGGCCCACCATCAATTGAGCTAAAAGAATTCATGGAGGTTGAAGAAGGAACAGACGTTAACATTGTGGCTAAAATTAAAGGTGTGCCAT
The DNA here is from genome assembly GCA_004027295.1 of Dolichotis patagonum. NCBI lineage: Eukaryota > Metazoa > Chordata > Mammalia > Rodentia > Caviidae > Dolichotis > Dolichotis patagonum. The sequence goes on along the minus strand of PVJX010002227.1, from coordinate 83,628 downwards.
TCCCAACACTTACCTGGTTTAGAGCTCCTCCAAGGAAGCCTGATAACAAAGAACCTGTGGTCTACGACACCCATGTCAACAAACTGGTGGTGGATGATACTTGCACTTTAGTTATTCCACAGTCTCGCAGAAGTGACACTGGCTTATACACCATCACAGCTGTAAATAACCTGGGAACAGCATCGAAGGAGATGAGATTGAATGTCCTTGGTAAAGAGCTCATGGTTTGATTAAAGCTACATGTTTTTTATCCATATTTTAAAATCACAGAACTAACAAAATGTTCTTCATCTGAACCATTTTAGGTCGTCCTGGACCTCCAGTGGGACCCATAAAGTTTGAATCTGTTTCAGCAGATCAAATGACAATATCTTGGCTTCCACCTCTAGATGATGGTGGGTCTAAGATTACAAACTATGTAATTGAGAAAAGAGAAGCTAACAGGAAGACATGGGTACGTGTCTCCAGTGAACCTAAAGAGTGCATGTACACAGTTCCCAAATTGCTGGAAGGCCATGAATATGTCTTCCGAATCATGGCCCAGAATAAATTCGGCATTGGAGAGCCACTTGACAGCGAACCCGAAACAGCGCGAAACCTCTTCTGTGAGTAGGATAACATCTTCATGTACAAAGCCTCTCTTATCTGTGACTTTTATAATTTCTTATGAATCAATATTTTCCACAGCTGTTCCTGGAGCACCAGATAAGCCAACAGTCAGCAGTGTAACTCGTAACTCCATGACTGTCAACTGGGAGGAGCCGGAATATGACGGAGGCTCTCCCGTGACTGGATATTGGCTAGAAATGAAAGACACTACTACAAAGCGTTGGAAGAGGGTTAACCGAGATCCTATCAAAGCCATGACTTTGGGAGTTTCTTATAAAGTGACTGGTCTTATTGAAGGTACTGATTATCAGTTCCGGGTATATGCGATCAATGCTGCCGGTGTGGGTCCAGCAAGTCTGCCATCAGATCCAGTGACTGCTAGAGATCCAATTGGTAAGTCTTGAAACCACTCATTTAAAAGAAAAGTCTTATGTTCCAAAAGAGTCATGGAAAAATCAAGAATACTAATATATGCTGATTTTTTCCAGCTCCTCCTGGTCCTCCATTCCCCAAAGTGACAGACTGGACTAAATCATCTGTCGACCTGGAGTGGTCTCCCCCATTAAAAGATGGTGGATCCAGAGTAACTGGATACATTGTTGAATACAAGGAAGAAGGAAAAGAAGAATGGGAAAAGGTACTATGAATAACCTAAAGTTGTAGCAGTTATTCTCTATCCCACTAACATCAATCTATATTTTTGGATTAAGAAATCAGAAAAGTAATATAATCATAGCTGATAATCCAAGTATCTGTTAATTTCAAAAATTTAATCAGATTAGGATTAGAGGAAATAAGGGCGGCCCAATAATGGGTACCAAAACAGATAGGAGAAATAAGTACCAGTGTCCTACAATAGTAGTGTGACTACAGTTTACAACAACAAATGATTAACTTTATAACAAACTGGAGGAGTTTGAAGATTCCCAACATTAAGCAATGACAAATGTTTAAGAAAATAGAAATGTTTATTACCCTGATTTGATCATTATACATTATATACAAGTATTCGGTTAACTCTGTACTCCATAAATATATCATACATCAACTTAAAAGTAATCAAAAGTTGTCATGCTATTAACTTCTTTTAGTTATAAACCATGGAAAGGTGTAATAAATGAACAGATTGGCTTTTTCAATCATTTGACAGTTTTAAAGCATAATGCTGGAAAGTAATCCTATTCAGCATTATCTGTAATATCTGAGCCCTAAAACCTAAACTGGCAACAGGTTTCCTGAAAGAGCAAATAGGCTGCTGGTTTATACTTCATAAAGCTTAGAATGAGAAAGAACTATACTAATTTTTAAATGTGTTTTATTTTCCCCTACACACACACCAGGCCAAAGATAAAGAGGTGAGAGGAACAAAACTTGTTGTCACTGGCTTGAAAGAAGGGGCATTTTATAAGTTCAGAGTGAGAGCAGTCAACAGTGCTGGCATTGGAGAACCTGGAGAAGTCACAGATATCATTGAAATGAAGGACAGAATTGGTAACTTTCAGTATTTCTAGTTTTTCATCCATATTCGTGTTCCAAACTGAAAATGAAACTCACATTTGTAATTTTCAATTGTTTTGCAGAGGTACCTGACTTGCAGCTAGATGCCAGTGTCCGAGACAGAATTGTGGTCCATGCTGGAGGGGTGATCCGGATCATCGCCTATGTGTCTGGGAAGCCCCCTCCCACGGTCACCTGGAACATGAATGAAAGAGCCTTACCTCAGGAAGCCACCATTGAGACCACAGCCATCAGCTCATCCATGGTCATCAAGAACTGCCAGAGAAGCCACCAAGGCGTCTATTCTCTTCTTGCCAAAAATGCAGGGGGAGAAAGAAAGAAGACAATTATTGTTGATGTATTAGGTAAATACTTTTGATTTGCCTATGCAACTTTTTAAACAAGTATTTTAGTTATATTTACAACAAGGCTATGCTGTAGTTAAAAAAAAGTGTTATAAACATTTTGGAAAATGAGGAAAATCATTGATGATTCCATTGTCCATTTTTAGAGCTCTTTAATTTTTCTCTTTGCTTGTTTATCCTACATATATTCATATATGCATAGTTGTACTCCTATTATAAACTGTGCTTTTTAAATGTGACATGCCAGCATAAGCACCTACTGTGTTATTATTTAGTATACATAAAAGGAATTTTCCTGAAAATGTACCTGAATGTGTAATGATTTGCCAGTGAAGACCATTTCACACCATGAAAGTACACTTATTTGATAATTATAATAATGCATAACCTCTCTGGGGGTTTCAGTACTCTACATGAAGAGAAGTATCGTATTTCATTACTAGTGGAACATTTCTCGTCACTGAATGCAAAGTTGAAGTTCACAAGGTTTCTTTCTTTTAACCTCCTGGTTGTTGTAATCCAGAAATTTGGCAAATGAAGCCCTTCCACTCCAAGCTGCTGACTCTAGGCACAGCCTTACCCAAACAACCCCAGTTTCCATGTGAAAATAACCAGCCCTCTATTAACATAACTAATATAAAAATGACATCAGGGAAAATATTTCATTCAGCAGTAGCTCTAAAAATTTTAGGTTAGCTTTAAGCTCCTAAACCCTTTTACTCCTAAACACCTATTACTTTAACTGGAAAATCAGCACATTTCCACGTTAACATTCAGGTCCTCACAATCCTTCTGAGATCCGGGCTTCCTGGACTGCTCCTTGATTAACTGTTCATCCAAGAAAAAAAAAGTCTTCCTCTTTCCCTCTGGGAGGGGAAACAACACCAACAGTGATCATCTCGCTCCTTGACTCTCCCAGCCCACCTCCCTGTGGCTGCCTCCCACCTGGCACAAATTTTGCTTTTTAAACTTGAACCATTCATAGGTAAATGGATGCATCTGGCAACTATAATGTTATGGGAAATAAATGAACCCTAAAATATAAATAAAGAGCAAAAGAAAGATAGATAATAGGAAAAAAATCATTTTTTTTCTCTTTGGCAGCTACTATAACCATGGTAGCCAAAACGTGCTTTAAACCTACTTGATTTAGAAGTGTGGTCAAATGTAAATGGGACAGCAGCTCAGTTAACAGACACAAAACCTTATTTTCCTCATGGTTACATGTCTCTTTTTAAAAACAGAGGGTGGCACATGTTGAGTGTTGTAGTTTAATGAAGACAAATGGCTTGAAATCTTTTCCTCTGATTTCCAGATGTGCCAGGCCCTGTTGGAGTCCCATTCCTATCTGACAACCTAACCAACGACTCTTGCAAACTGACATGGTTCTCTCCAGAAGACGATGGGGGCTCTCCAATCACCAACTATGTCATTGAGAAGCGAGAATCTGACCGCAGAGCGTGGACCCCAGTGACGTACACAGTCACCCGACACAGTGCAGTTGTCCAGGGTCTCATTGAAGGGAAATCCTACTTTTTCCGAATCGCGGCTGAAAACAGTATAGGCATGGGCCCATTTGTTGAGACACCAAATGCCCTCGTCATCAGAGAACCAATAAGTAAGTACAATTTAAAACGAGTTTATGCTTAATTACCACTTTATGCATTTAATAAAATATTATGGTGACAGTTATATATAAATGCCATAAGTTTCATTTATTTGGCAAACATTTATTAGGAAACTATTCAGTAGATGATCAGGCATGTTTTCATGGTGATTGTGAAAAAGGTTGTGGGAATATAAGTGTATGACTCATTGAATTGTTTCCATGTATACTGCACTGATTTTTATAAGTTTCCTGACTTGATGGCAAAGGGGGAAACTGAATTATTTTCTGAACTCTAAAACCACCAACTCTGGAAGCCTTTTTAAAATTAATCTCAGTAAATCTCTATTTCTTTACCCATCAATGGAGGAAATTATGTTGTACTGAAACCTTTCTAGCTCTGATAGTTCTATGAGATCATTTTTGTTAGTCACTGAAGTGCATGGTTTAATATTTAAACACAATCCTCAGAAAGGAGTAGCTACTACAGTCTACTGCTTTCTAAGTATGTAATTTCATTATCATTCTACTCGCAGCTGTTCCAGAGCGTCCTGAAGACCTGGAAGTCAAAGAAGTTACTAAAGATTCTGTAACTTTGACTTGGAAACCTCCTAAATATGATGGTGGATCAGAAATTATTAACTATGTCCTAGAAAGCCGGCTCATTGGAACTGAGAAGTTCCACAAAGTTACAAATGACAACTTGCTTAGCAGAAAATACACTGTCAAAGGCTTAAAAGAAGGCGATACCTATGAGTACCGTGTCAGCGCTGTCAATATTGTTGGGCAAGGCAAACCATCATTTTGCACCAAGCCAATCACTTGCAAGGACGAGCTGGGTATGTGTCTGCTACAGTTTACACTTTGAAAACATGTACATTTATAGATTTTCGGAGAGACATCAGTAAAAATGACCTTTTTTAATGATTATATACTTTAGCTCCCCCAACACTTGACCTGGACTTCAGAGATAAGCTCACAGTTCGCGTTGGTGAAGCTTTTGCCCTCACTGGTCGCTATTCAGGCAAACCAAAGCCTAAGGTTAGTTGGTTCAAAGATGAAATGGATGTGCTTGAAGATGATCGCACTCGTATAAAGACCACTCCAACAACACTTGCTCTGGAAAAGATCAAGGCGAAACGTTCTGACTCTGGCAAATACTGTGTGATTGTGGAGAACAGTACAGGCTCCAGGAAAGGTTTCTGTCAAGTCAATGTTGTTGGTAAGTAGTGGTGAGCAAGAATAACAGACTTGATGTTTTTTAAAGACTAGAGCTGAAAATAACATTTTTGCTATGGTTGTTTTATTTTGTTTCTCTGCAGATCGTCCTGGACCGCCAATAGGACCTGTCAAATTTGATGAGGTGACCAGAGATCACATGGTTATCTCCTGGAAGCCACCTTTAGATGATGGGGGAAGTGAAATTACCAATTATATTGTTGAGAGGAAGGAGGTGGGTAAAGACGTTTGGATGCCTGTGTCATCTACCTGTGCTAAAACAACATGCAAAGTTCCTAAACTGCTTGAAGGAAAGGATTATATTTTCCGGATACATGCTGAGAATCTGTATGGAATAAGTGATCCTCTGGTGTCTGATTCAATGAAAGCCAAAGATCGTTTCAGTATGTATATTATATTTCTTTTTGTTGATTCAATGCTTGTTACAGTTAACTGAAAGAACTAAATTTCTAATTCATTGTGCTTATATTTGCCATAGGGGTTCCTGATGCACCAGATCAGCCAATTGTTACAGAAGTGACTAAAGACTCTGCATTAGTGACTTGGAATAAGCCACATGATGGAGGAAAGCCCATCACAAACTACATCCTGGAAAAGAGGGAAACTATGTCCAAACGGTGGGCTAGAGTCACCAAAGAACCTATCCACCCATACACTAAATTTAGGGTTCCTGACCTTCTAGAAGGATGTCAGTATGAATTCAGAGTTGCTGCAGAAAATGAAATTGGTATTGGAGATCCAAGCCCCCCATCCAAACCAGTCTTTGCAAAAGATCCAATTGGTATAGTATTGAGGCATTCATTCAATTTTCATGTTATCCAACATTATTTTAGCCATATTCTAACTTCTTTGTGTCTTTTTTTCCCTTATCTTCTATAGGTAAACCAAGTCCACCTGTTAATCCTGAAGCAATAGATACAACATGTAATTCAGTTGATCTAACTTGGCAGCCACCACGTCACGATGGTGGGAGCAAGATACTGGGTTATATTGTTGAATACCAGAAAGTTGGAGATGAAGAGTGGAAAAGAGCCAATCACACTCCTGAGTCATGTCCTGAAACTAAATATAAAGTCACTGGTCTCCGAGATGGTCAAACCTATAAGTTCCGAGTGTTTGCAGTCAATGAAGCTGCTGAATCAGATCCAGCTAACGTTCCAGAGCCAGTCTTAGTAAAAGACAGACTTGGTGAGTAGAATATTTCCACTTGCAATTACAATGAAATTAGACATCTGGTTATATATGCTTCATTGTAAAATGCATGAGAGTAAAATTTGAATGTATTATTCTCTTTATTCTAGAACCTCCTGACTTGATTCTTGACGCCAACATGGCAAGAGAACAACATATTAGAGTTGGTGATACTCTAAGACTTAGTGCTGTTATCAAAGGAGTGCCATTCCCAAAAGTAACCTGGAAAAAAGGAGACAGAGAGGCTCCAACCAAGGCCCAAATTGACGTTACTCCAGTTGGTAGCAAGCTTGAAATTCGCAATGCTGCCCATGAAGATGGTGGAATTTACTCCTTAACAGTGGAGAATCCAGCTGGTTCAAAAACTGTCTCAGTGAAAGTACTTGTATTAGGTAAAATCTTACGCCATTAAAGAAAATTTTTTGTACAATTTTTGCTCTTTATGGACTAAATCAGTTATATTACTCTTATTTAATATTTTTCAGATAAACCTGGGCCTCCTAGAGATCTGGAAGTCAGTGAAATTAGGAAAGATTCTTGTTACCTTACTTGGAAGGAACCACTGGATGATGGTGGCTCTGTCATTACAAATTACGTGGTTGAGAGGAAAGATGTTGCCAGCGCACAGTGGTCACCTCTTTCAACAACATCAAAGAAAAAGAGTCATTTGGCTAAACATCTGAGCGAAGGCAATCAGTACCTTTTCCGAGTGGCTGCTGAGAACCAGTATGGACGTGGGCCTTTTGTTGAAACAACCAAACCCATTAAAGCCGTGGATCCTCTCCGTGAGTTGCTGCGTCTAGATAGAGCAGTATTGTTTATCTAATGTTTTTGGACAACATTTCTTGTTCATCATAACTTCTTTTTTTCTTTCTCGTAAAGATCCCCCAGGGCCACCCAAGAACCTACACCACGTAGATGTTGACAAGACTGAAGTCTCCCTTGTTTGGAACAAGCCAGATCGTGATGGTGGCTCTCCAATCACTGGATATTTGGTGGAATATCAAGAAGAAGGTGCCCAGGACTGGACTAAGTTCAAGACTGTGAAAAACTTAGAGTGTGTTGTTACTGGATTACAACACGGGAAGACCTACAGATTCCGTGTAAAAGCTGAAAATATTGTGGGTCTTAGTCTCCCTGACACAACTATCCCAATAGAATGTCAAGAAAAAATAGGTATCTTTTTGGAATTACTATTTTATTTCTCCTTTAAATTATTAATATTATGGAAGTCAGAATCTAATGACCTCATGTTTATTTTCCAGTGCCTCCATCTGTGGAGCTAGATGTGAAATTAATTGAAGGGCTTGTGGTAAAAGCTGGAACCACAGTCAGATTCCCTGCTATCATAAGAGGTGTACCCACTCCTACTGCAAAGTGGACAACTGATGGAAGTGAGATTAAAACAGATGACCACTACACAGTGGAAACTGACGGCTACTCATCAGTACTTACCATTAAGAACTGTTTAAGGAAAGACACTGGGGAATATCAAATCACAGTTTCCAATGTGGCTGGTACCAAAACAGTACCTGTACATCTCACTGTTCTTGATGTTCCCGGCCCTCCAACAGGTCCTATTAATCTTCTGGATATTACCCCTGAATATATGACTATCTCATGGCAGCCACCTAAGGATGATGGAGGAAGCCCTGTGATAAACTATATTGTAGAGAAAAAAGATACGAGAAAAGACACATGGGGTGTTGTCTCTTCAGGAAGCAGTAAGCTGAAGCTCAAAATCCCACATCTGCAAAAGGGCTGTGAATATGTTTTCCGAGTTAAAGCAGAGAATAAGATGGGTGTTGGTCCTCCGCTTGACTCCACGCCTACTGTTGCCAAACATAAGTTTAATCCCCCATCTCCTCCTGGTAAACCAGTGGTTACAGACGTTACTGAAAATGCTGCAACGGTGTCTTGGACCCTGCCAAAGTCTGATGGTGGCAGTCCAATAATTGGATATTATGTGGAACGTCGAGAAGTAACTGGCAAGTGGGTGAGGGTCAACAAAACACCTATCCCTGACCTGAAGTTCAGAGTGACTGGACTCTATGAAGGAAATACATATGAGTTTAGAGTTTTTGCAGAAAACCTTGCAGGATTAAGCAAACCATCTCCAAGTTCTGATCCAATAAAAGCTTGCCGGCCCATCAAACCACCTGGACCACCAATTAACCCTAAACTGAAAGACAAGAGCAGAGAAACAGCTGACCTGGTGTGGACGAAGCCTCTTAGTGATGGTGGTAGCCCCATTCTAGGATATGTAGTGGAATGTCAGAAACCTGGCAAGGCACAGTGGGACAGGATTAACAAAGATGAGCTCATTAGACAGTGTGCCTTTAGGGTGCCTGGGCTAATTGAAGGAAATGAGTACAGGTTCCGTATAAAGGCAGCTAATATTGTGGGTGAGGGAGAACCAAGAGAACTTGCAGAATCCGTGATTGCAAAAGATATTCTTCATCCTCCAGAAGTAGAACTTGACGTTACTTGCCGTGACGTTATTACTGTTAGAGTGGGCCAAACTATCCGCATTCTTGCACGAGTCAAAGGCAGACCTGAGCCAGATATAACTTGGTCTAAGGAAGGCAAAGTATTAACCCGAGAAAAGCGGGTTGATGTAATTCATGATCTACCTCGTGTTGAGTTGCAAATTAAAGAAGCTGTTAGAAGCGATCATGGCAAGTACATCATCTCCGCTAAGAACAGCAGTGGACATGCCCAGGGTTCAGCCATTGTTAATGTCCTTGACAGGCCCGGGCCTTGCCAGAATTTGAAAGTTAGCAATGTAACCAGAGAGAACTGCACACTTTCTTGGGAAAACCCACTTGATAATGGTGGTTCAGAAATAACAAATTTCATAGTAGAATATCGTAAACCAAACCAGAAAGGCTGGTCAATTATTGCTTCAGATGTCACCAAGAGACTAATCAAGGCCAACCTTTTAGCCAACAATGAGTACTATTTCCGAGTTTGTGCAGAGAATAAAGTAGGTGTTGGACCAACCATTGAAACAAAAACTCCGATTCTGGCCATTAACCCTATTGACAGACCAGGTGAACCTGAAAACCTTCATATTGAAGACAAAGGAAAGACGTTCGTGTATCTAAAGTGGCGGCGGCCTGATTATGATGGTGGCAGCCCAAATCTGTCATATCATGTTGAAAGGAGGCTGAAGGGCTCTGCTGACTGGGAAAGAGTACATAAAGGAAGCATTAAAGAAACCCACTATATGGTTGACAAATGTGTTGAAAACCAAATTTATGAATTCAGGGTGCAAACAAAGAATGAGGGTGGAGAAAGTGATTGGGTAAAGACAGAGGAAGTTGTTGTGAAGGAAGACTTACAGAAACCAGTACTTGATCTGAAATTAAGTGGGGTACTGACTGTCAAAGCCGGGGACACCATCAGACTCCAGGCAGGTGTTAGAGGCAAACCATTTCCAGAAGTTGCATGGACCAAGGACAAAGATGCTACAGATTTAACAAGATCACCCAGAGTCAAGATTGATACCAGTGGTGATTCATCTAAATTCTCTCTGAGCAAAGCAAGGCGAAGTGATGGTGGTAAATATGTGATCACAGCAACAAACACGGCTGGCAGTTTTGTGGCCTTTGCCACTGTCAATGTTCTAGATAAGCCTGGTCCTGTAAGAAATCTGAAATTTACCGATGTGTCTAGTGACAGATGTTCTATTCGCTGGGATCCACCAGAAGATGATGGTGGCTGTGAAATCCAAAACTACATTCTAGAAAAATGTGAAAGCAAGCGAATGGTTTGGTCTACCTATTCTTCTACTATCTTGACACCTGGTACTACTGTGACACGTCTCATAGAAGGAAATGAATATATTTTCAGAGTGCGTGCAGAAAATAAAATAGGCACGGGGCCTCCCACAGAAACTAAACCAATCATCGCAAAAACCAAATATGATAGACCCGGTCGCCCTGACGCCCCAGAAGTCACTAAAGTGAGCAAAGAAGAGATGACTGTGGTTTGGAATCCACCTGAATACGATGGTGGAAAGTCTATCACAGGATACTATTTGGAGAAAAAAGAAAAACATGCAGTGCGATGGGTCCCTGTAAACAAGAGTGCAATCTCTGAGAGACGTATGAAAGTACAGAATCTTCTCCCAGGACACGAATATCAGTTCCGTGTCAAGGCAGAAAATGAGATTGGCATTGGAGAACCAAGCTTACCATCAAGACCAGTGGTGGCAAAAGATCCCATAGGTAGGTTGCTTTTCTTTCTGATGTTACATCAGCTCTTAATTTCAAGCACAGAGGTATTAGGTGATTTAACCATAATATCAAAACTTTATTTTGGCCAACATTTCCAAATAGACCTTTTACCAAATCACCTAAAATCTAAAAGCAATGGTAGATTCCAATTTTTAAGAAGGATAATAAAGAGGACTCTCTAATTGAGATATTGAATGACCCCTTTTTGTTTGAGGGTTGACTACATAAACTTACAAGTTAAAATATTGCTGGTAGTAAATGTGTGTTCATTTATTTTTATGTAATTGATTTTCAGAACCACCTGGTCCACCAACCAATCTAAAAGTGGTGGATACAACCAAACATTCCATAACTCTTCAATGGGGGAAACCAGTCTATGATGGTGGTGCACCGATAATCGGATATATTGTAGAAATGAGACCAAAAATAGCAGATGCATCACCTGATGAAGGCTGGAAAAGGTGCAATGCTGCCGCACAGCTTGTTCGCATGGAATTCACTGTTACCAGCTTGGATGAAAACCAGGAATATGAGTTCCGGGTGTGTGCCCAAAATCAAGTTGGCATTGGGCGCCCTGCAGAGCTAAAAGAAGCCATCAAACCTAAAGAAATCCTAGGTGAGGCCTCTTTTCAGCTTAGCACCAGATTCATTCACATTTCATCTCTCTGAAGATTTTCCCATATTCTAAAAATGTTCTGAAACCTTAATGTCATTAATTTTGCAGAACCTCCAGAGATTGATTTGGATGCCAGCATGAGAAAGCTGGTCATAGTGAGAGCAGGATGCCCTATCCGACTATTTGCAATAGTGAGAGGGCGGCCAGCCCCCAGAGTCACTTGGCGAAAAGTGGGTATTGACAATGTGGTCAGAAGAGGACAAGTCGACCTGGTTGACACTATGGCCTTCCTGGTCATCCCCAATTCCACCCGTGATGACTCAGGAAAATATTCCTTAACGCTGGTGAACCCAGCAGGAGAAAAGGCTGTGTTTGTGAATGTCAGAGTATTAGGTAGGTTGCTAAAAGGTTTCCCTCTCACCTTTCAAAAAAAAATTAGTTCAAAAGGACACTTGACAAGACATGTGTATCTGATTTTCTGCTTCTTTTCAGATACTCCTGGACCTGTATCTAATTTAAAAGTTTCGGATGTCACGAAAACATCATGCCATGTGTCCTGGGCGCCTCCTGAAAATGATGGTGGTAGCCAAGTGACACATTATATTGTGGAGAAACGTGAGGCAGACAGAAAGACATGGTCAACAGTCACCCCAGAAGTTAAGAAAACGAGCTACCACGTATCCAATCTTGTCCCTGGCAACGAGTACTTCTTCAGAGTAACTGCTGTCAACGAGTATGGCCCTGGCGTCCCAGCAGATATCCCAAAACCAGTGCTTGCGTCAGATCCTCTAAGTAAGAATTCTCCTTTCCTCCTCTTCTTAACTCCAGTGCCTTATTTTAGCAAGATGTCAACAGCATTTTAATCCATTTCTGAAAGGGATTTAACTTGTAGAAACCCTCATAGTGGAATAAATATGTAATCTGCTCAGGAAGGACTTTTATGACCTGCCTCATCTTGTACTTTTATACTTTCAATATACTGAACTACAGGTTTCTTATATTTTGAGTAAATGATATATTAAAAGTATGTTAACAAAGGGGTTTTGATTCAGTTACCTAGATAATTTTGTAAATTGTGTTTTCCTTGTAGGTGAGCCGGACCCTCCAAGAAAACTAGAAGTGACTGAAATGACGAAGAACAGTGCTACATTAGCCTGGTTACCGCCTCTCCGTGACGGAGGTGCTAAAATCGATGGCTATATCATTAGTTACAGAGAAGATGACCAGCCTGCAGATCGCTGGACAGAGTACTCGGTGGTGAAAGATCTCAGCCTTGTTGTCTCTGGTTTAAAGGAAGGAAAGAAATACAAATTTAGAGTAGCAGCCAGAAATGCTGTTGGAGTCAGCTTGCCAAGAGAAGCTGAAGGAGTATATGAAGCCAAAGAACAACTGTGTAAGTCATCACTGCTTCATTTAGATCATGTGATAAGAGTTCACTGAAATTTTCTTTGGTTACGTAGATTTGTCCCTGAGGAACCTGGCTCTAAAAATACGTGAGCAACACTAGTTTTTGAACACATGGACCCACACATAGTAAATAAACTTGAAACCATGACTTAACATAAACATGTAACTGAAAGGCATCTCTTGAAGTGATGCCTAGCCTTATGTGCCTGTATCCAGTATTTTCTGTTTTATCCCATTTTATTTCTTTTGGAAATACTGACTATAAGGCAAACATTACTTTGAGCTCACTATGGGTTGCTGGGCACTACTTGAAAAATCTCCCCCACCAGAGAAAATTTAACACCTCCTCCAAATTAATGTTATTTCCCTTTTACTTTTAGTGCCACCAAAGATCCTTATGCCAGAGCAAATTACAATTAAAGCTGGGAAGAAACTCCGCATTGAAGCCCACGTGTATGGAAAGCCTCACCCCACCTGCAAATGGAAAAAAGGAGAAGATGAAGTTGTCACGTCCAGCCACTTGGCAGTTCACAAAGCAGACAACTCTTCTGTTCTCATCATAAAAGATGTTACTAGGAAAGACAGTGGTTACTATAGCCTCACAGCAGAGAACAGTTCTGGAACAGACACTCAGAAAATCAAAGTCATCGTCATGGGTAAGTTAAGCATAGGACAATGGTCTTCAAAGTAGGAAGGTCACAAAAATTTTTTCCCTATCAAATCCATGCTCATATATTTTGTCCTTCTTGGTTCATGCAGATGCCCCTGGACCCCCTCAGCCTCCATTTGACATTACTGATATTGACGCTGATGCTTGTACCCTGTCATGGCACATCCCTCTGGAGGATGGAGGCAGTAACATCACCAATTATGTAGTGGAGAAGTGTGATGTGAGCCGAGGGGACTGGGTCACGGCCCTAGCTTCAGTCACAAAAACTTCCTGCAGGCTTGGAAAACTGATCCCAGGCCAGGAGTACATGTTCCGGGTCCGTGCTGAAAATCGATTTGGAATTTCAGAGCCTCTCACATCTCCAAAGATGATTGCTAAGTTCCCATTTGGTATGTGCTTTCTGAGGAAAAAAAGAAATTTTTCTTTCCACTCTGTTACTTAAGAGCACAAGCTGACATTTCCCTTGTATTCATCTGCAGATGTGCCAAGTGAACCAAAGAATGCACGAGTCACTAAAGTCAACAAAGACTGCATATTTGTCGCTTGGGACAGACCAGACAGTGATGGAGGGAGCCCTATTACTGGTTACTTGATTGAACGCAAAGAAAGAAACAGTTTACTCTGGGTGAAAGCTAATGATACTCCCGTCCGGTCAACTGAATATCCTTGTGCTGGCCTTGTTGAAGGTCTAGAGTATTCATTCAGAATCTATGCCCTAAACAAAGCTGGATCCAGCCCTCCCAGCAAACCGACAGAATATGTAACTGCAAGAATGCCAGTTGGTAAGTTTGTGGGGGCGAGGGTTGCTTTGTTTTTTAGTATTGTGGAGACCATTTAAATCTTGGAGCCTCTGAAGATTACTACTTCTTCAGGAATAGGTTCTATCTCTTATCATGAAAATGCTCTGCATATAACTCTTGCTAAGCACATAGTCAGGACTCAAAAGCGTATGCTTTTAAGCTCGTCATTTAGGAACAAGGTAATAATGTGAAGTATGGAATTTAAACTTCTGTTAGCAATTTAAATACTGAGAGTATTTCTTCTGCTTTTAGATCCTCCTGGGAAACCTGAAGTTACTGATGTCACCAAGAATTCTGCATCTCTTATCTGGGCCCGTCCCAAGCATGATGGAGGGAGCAAAATTATTGGGTATTTTGTAGAAGCTTGTAAACTTCCTGGTGATAAGTGGGTACGGTGCAATACTACGCCTCACCAGATACCCCAGGAAGAGTACACAGCTACTGGCTTAGAAGAGAATGCTCAGTACCAATTTAGAGCAATTGCCAAGACTGCAGTAAACATTAGCCAGCCTTCTGAACCTTCTGATCCAGTGACCATCCTTGCAGAAAATGGTAAGATTCCACTGAGCATTCCAGGGAGACATGTACAGTATTCAAGAAGTTTATTACATTTAGTAAAGATAATAAACCTACCCATATGATAAAAAGGGAAAATAAAATGATAGGTACTCTGGACATCACACTAAAATTTTCATTAAAGAGACAACATTCTAACCTAAAAGCAGGACACAAAACTAGACTCTAATTTCAAGTTTACATTCATAGAAATATGACTATCAAATGCATTTAATGATAGCAATGATTATGTAGAGATGTTGCAATTATAGAAATTTATTTCTTTTATGCTCTCAGCATTGTCAAACTTCTATATTAAGCTTTTTGTTACTTTTGTAATAAATATATTACTTTTAAAAAACTTTATGCTTGGTTGTTATCAGTGGATAGGGAACAGAGAGGGTAGATGTCAGTCAAAGGGTTCAAAGTCCCAATTAGACAGTAGGAATAAATGGTAGTCATCAACTGCATAGCTTGGTGACCATAGTTAATAATGTTGCTCAAAGAGTATATTTTCAATGTTCTCATGACAAAAAAAAATGCTGAGTGGGTAAAGTGAGGGATATGTTGATTTTATCATTTTGTAATGTATACATACACCAAAACATCACCTTGTACTACATAAATACGTACAATTGTTTGTCTAGAAAGGTAAAAATATCCTTGAAAGATATACATCCCATGAATTTCTATTATTAATAAGAACTATATAATATATTTTTGCATACACTAAGTCCTTTTATCTTGTTTCTTTCTAGTTCCTCCCAGGATAGACCTGAGTGTGGCTATGAAATCTTTGCTTACTGTGAAAGCTGGAACTAATGTTTGCTTGGATGCTACCGTTTTTGGTAAACCAAAGCCAACTGTTTCTTGGAAGAAAGATGGCACACCAGTAAAACCATCAGAAGGCATAAAGATGGCCATGCAGCGGAATCTGTGTACCTTGGAGCTATTCTGTGTGAACCGGAAGGACTCGGGAGATTATACCATTACTGCTGAGAATTCAAGTGGTTCCAAATCAGCCACCATCAAGCTTAAAGTACTAGGTAACTAATGAGTTTAATTAGAATCCCATTTTTGGGATTGAGGTTGGGGGCATGTAAATAACATTTATAAAGAAATATGTGAGAAAAAATACATATACTGATATATATTTCCTAACCACTAAATTGATCTTATCACAGAATAATCCCTTTAGAGCTAGAAAGATGATTAGAGGGTGCATATTACAATTACCTAATTTTATATATTAAGAAACTAAGATTCTGAAAAATTAAGACTTCAGGTTCATACAGAATGTTAATGACAACATAACGACTACAGCCCAGGGCTCCAGACTTCCAACCTGTACTCATTCCCCTCTCCTAATATATTAGTGAAAATTCTCACCTTTCCTCCTTAATTTTTCAGATAAGCCAGGTCCTCCAGCATCTGTGAAAATCAACAAAATGTATTCAGATCGTGCAATGCTTTCTTGGGAACCTCCTCTTGAAGATGGAGGTTCAGAAATCACCAACTATATTGTGGACAAACGTGAAACAAGCAGGCCCAACTGGGCTCAAGTTTCTTCTACGATACCCATCACCAGCAGCAGCGTGGAGAAGCTCATAGAGGGCCACGAATATCAATTCCGAATCTGTGCTGAAAATAAATATGGAGTGGGCGATCCAATCTTTACTGAACCTGCAGTTGCTAAAAACCCATATGGTAGGAACATTTTCTTATAGTTGTACCTTTTAATTTTTTTAATATTACCAGTTAGCTTGGAAAGCTGACTTTTGAATCAATCTCTGCAGACCCACCTGGACGCTGTGATCCTCCCGTTATCAGCAACATAACCAAAGATCACATGACAGTCAGCTGGAAACCCCCAGCAGATGATGGTGGCTCACCCATCACTGGCTATTTGCTTGAAAAGCGGGAAACTCAGGCAGTTAACTGGACTAAGGTCACCAGAAAACCTGTGATAGAAAGAACAATAAAAGCAACAGGTCTCCAAGAAGGTACCGAATATGAGTTCCGAGTCACAGCTATAAATAAAGCTGGACCAGGCAAACCCAGTGACGCATCCAAAGCTGTCTATGCTCAGGATCCTCTGTGTAAGTTTTCATCAAAGCCTTCCATACCCTTACAATCAGCATTAAACAACCAGGAATGAAGTTTTAATTAAACTTTCTATGATTCTTTATCCTCAGACCCTCCTGGGCCACCAGCTTTCCCTAAAGTATATGATACAACACGTAGCTCCGTGAGTCTCTCTTGGGGCAAGCCAGCTTACGATGGTGGAAGTCCTATCATCGGTTATCTCGTTGAAGTAAAACGAGCTGACTCTGATCACTGGGTGAGATGCAATTTACCAGAGAAGCTCCAGAAAACCCGCTTTGAAGTGACTGGCCTGATTGAAAATACAGAATATCAGTTCCGTGTGTATGCTGTTAATAAGATTGGGTACAGTGACCCCAGTGATGTGCCAGATAAACACTGCCCCAAGGACATCTTAAGTAAGTATTACCTAAAGATAGATCGGACTTTTCTCATCAATTTTTATGATAAAAGGGAGCATAGACCTCCATTGTGTAGACTGATTTATTTATGAGCTTTGGAGGTAGTAACTCCAGGTGTACACTTTAAGAGAGCTCGGTTGGTATTTCATGCTGTTGTAAAGTAGGCCAAATGAAATGCAAGGTGACTTGTGGTTTCGAAAAGCTTTTCATATATACCTGAAAATTCCATGTCTCCCAAGGCTTATGTAAT
The DNA here is from genome assembly GCA_004027295.1 of Dolichotis patagonum. Lineage (NCBI taxonomy): Eukaryota > Metazoa > Chordata > Mammalia > Rodentia > Caviidae > Dolichotis > Dolichotis patagonum. Next base: position 66,078 of record PVJX010002227.1, on the reverse strand, counting down.
GTGGGAATTTTATTCTGAGAATAAAGAGGGTTTTTAAATTAAAGAATTATTTATCTTTATTTATCTAAATTATTCTTCTGGCTACAATTTACTGTTGCAGTCTACCATCTATCTATCCAGTGTACCATCTATGCAGTCTATGATCTCTGAGAGTATGTAATTGATGGCCTCTCCATCATAACTTCTCTGTTATTACTTCTATCACTTACTCCCCATCACTAGTCCTCCAACTTTTTTTTAAAGTTACCTAGCATTACATTTCACTGACTCTATAGTTCTCTTTCTACAATGAAATAATAAAAACAGCCGGAGTATTGTGCATGGCAAAGTGCCATTACAGAATATAAGAAAGTAAAACAAGAATGGAGGAAAGTCAAAGACCAATCACCCACTTTCTTTACTGGAGTTTGAAATTATGTAGGATTTATGAGTACAGAAGGTACTGATCCTCCCAGCAATACTTGGTTGAGCATAACACATATTAGGAAATGGAAAGATCAAAAATTGGTAAAAAGTATTGAAATACTTTTGAGAATTATATTAAGGATGTTTCAATGAACAAGAAATGAATTTTAGAAAGGAAATGTATTTTAGGAGTAATAAGGCCAGTCCTTGGAAATGTACTCGACTATTAAATTTTTATTAATTTTCTTCACCCCCAAATTACATAGTTCCACCTGAGGGAGAGCTTGATGCTGAATTACGGAAAACACTCATACTACGTGCTGGAGTTACAATGCGACTCTATGTGCCAGTAAAAGGACGGCCACCTCCAAAGATTACTTGGTCCAAACCAAATGTCAATCTAAGAGAAAGAATTGGACTGGACATAAAGTCAACTGATTTTGATACTTTCTTGCGCTGTGAAAATGTGAACAAATACGATGCAGGAAAATATATCTTAACCCTGGAGAACAGCTGTGGTAAAAAGGAATACACCATTGTAGTGAAAGTGCTTGGTAAGTCCACTTGAAGAAAAGAATCATATGTGTGTAAAACTATAGTTCATATATGAACATGAATGAAATTTTTTACTATTCCTATTTACTTATCCAGATACTCCTGGGCCTCCTGTCAATGTGACTGTAAAGGACGTATCCAAAGATTCAGCTTATATCACCTGGGATCCTCCCATTATTGATGGTGGAAGCCCCATTATAAACTATGTGGTAGAAAAACGTGATGCAGAAAGGAAGTCCTGGTCTACAGTGACAACGGAGTGCTCAAAAACAAGCTTCAGAGTATCTAACTTGGAGGAGGGGAAATCCTACTTTTTCAGAATATTTGCTGAAAACGAGTATGGCATTGGTGATCCTGGTGAAACACGGGATGCTGTCAAAGCTTCTGGTAAGCAAATGAACCCCATGGTGTGGAGTGCTGTTGGTTAGCTGGGGCTTAGACTTATCATTTCTCCTTTGCTTTAGAAACCCCTGGACCAGTCGTGGATCTGAAAGCATTGTCTGTAACTAAGTCATCTTGCACCATTGGCTGGAAAAAACCTCGCAGCGATGGTGGAAGTCGAATTACTGGCTATGCAGTTGATTTCCTGAGTGAAGATAAGTGGCAACGAGTTATGAAATCATTGAGCCTACAGTATACCACAAAAGATTTGAGTGAAGGGAAGGAATACACCTTCAGGGTGTGTGCTGAGAATGAAAATGGAGAAGGTACCCCAAGTGAAATCACAGTCGTGGCGAAGGATGATATTGGTAAGTCCTCTCCCCCAGACATTTCATTTTCTTCTTATTGTCATCACAAGTGCTCTCTACACACTGCCCTGTCAAAGAAAAACAAAAAACCATTAAAAGCTATAATGATCTGAAAAAGTTAATTCCTTGGTCTTAATTTGCTGGGCTGGGAATATAGATCAGTGATAGATATTTACCCAGCACACATTAGCCCTGGATTTGATCCCCACCACCAGGGGAAGAAAACCAATAATTTATGTTTGCCGTTTTACAGTGGCTCCTGATCTTGACTTAAAGGATCTGCCTGATTTGTGCTACTTGGCTAAAGAAAACAGCAACTTCCGTCTTAAGATCCCCATAAAGGGCAAACCAGCACCATCAGTAACCTGGAAGAAAGGAGAAGACCCTCTAGCAACTGACACGAGAGTCAGCGTTGAGTCATCTGCAGTTAACACAACCCTTGTAGTATATGATTGCCGAAAATCAGATGCTGGAAAATACACAATCACACTTAAAAATGTTGCCGGCACCAAGGAAGGAACTCTTTCTATAAAAGTTGTTGGCAAACCTGGCATCCCCACTGGACCAATCAAATTTGATGAAGTCACAGCAGAAGCCATGACCTTGAAGTGGGCTCCTCCAAAGGACGATGGAGGTTCTGAAATCACCAACTATATCCTAGAGAAGAGAGACTCTGTAAATAATAAGTGGGTGACATGCGCTTCCGCTGTCCAGAAAACCACCTTTAGAGTAACAAGACTTCATGAAGGAATGGAATATACCTTCAGAGTCAGTGCTGAAAATAAATATGGTGTAGGAGAAGGCCTGAAATCGGAGCCAATTGTGGCCAAACATCCATTTGGTAAGTACCTCAAAGACAGAAAACACAAATAAAATATGGTTTTGTGGTGGTTCCTTATTATAATAAAATCCGTCTTGTGTACTTTTTCCTAGACGTGCCGGATGCTCCTCCTCCTCCCAACATTGTGGAAGTTAGACATGATTCTGTGTCTCTTACTTGGACTGACCCCAAGAAGACTGGTGGCTCTCCAATCACAGGTATTCAGTTTGTTCTTACCCTACAGCTCTGTCAATGTTCCTTCCAGGTATTTACGTGAAAATGAAATAAATGTGTGTTCATTGTTTATAACACTGTTTGCATATAGAATAATTATTTTTCTTTCAGTATATATGACTGATGTTTGATTTCATTGAAAACCTTCTAATGTAACAGTTAATAAAGACTTTCATGGTGACAATCTCTACTTTTGTAACCTAATGTTCAACTGAGGGGCATTAAAGATAGATATTGCAAGAGGGAAAATGGCACTATGCCTGAGTAATAAAAGTGTAGATAGTATGAATATCTGTTCAACATATAAATAATTTGAATATATGTGCAGTAAAGTCGATCTCTATATATATGCATTTATATATTTTTTGTCGGTCTATATTTGTACTTTGCATCGGAATGATTTACTCGTGGTTTCATTCGTAGGATATCACATTGAGTTCAAGGAAAGAAACAGCCTTTTGTGGAAGAGAGCTAACAAGACTCCAATAAGGATGAGAGACTTTAAAGTGACAGGATTAACTGAAGGTCTTGAATATGAATTCCGAGTCATGGCAATCAATTTAGCAGGAGTGGGCAAGCCAAGCCTACCATCAGAGCCAGTTGTGGCTCTTGATCCAATTGGTAAGTCATTATATGAAGAAAACCCCAAGAACTTTTACTCTATGAAGCAAACATCGGTATTTGTTTGACTGATTTTATTTTTGTTTTAGACCCTCCTGGCAAACCTGAGGTTATTAATGTAACAAGAAATTCAGTGACTCTCATTTGGACAGAACCCAAATATGATGGTGGCCATAAGTTAACTGGATATATAGTGGAGAAGCGGGATCTACCTTCTAAGACTTGGATGAAAGCCAACCATGTAAATGTCCCTGACTGTGCTTTTACTGTAACTGACCTTGTTGAGGGTGGAAAATATGAATTCAGAATTAGGGCAAAGAATACAGCAGGGGCCATCAGTGCTCCATCAGAAAGTACAGGAACCATCATTTGCAAGGATGAATATGGTAGGTCAATTTTATTTTTACTATATTAAAAAATAGCAAAATTAAGCTTCCTTCCTTTTCTGAATAAAATGTTTTTTTTTTTCTTTGCAGAGGCACCAACCATTGTCCTTGATCCCACGATAAAAGATGGGCTAACAGTTAGAGCAGGGGAAACCATTGTTTTGAGTGCCATTAGCATTCTTGGCAAACCTCTTCCAAAGTCAGTTTGGTCCAAGGCAGGAAAAGACATCAGACCATCAGATATCTCTCAGATAACTTCAACTCCAACATCTTCCACACTTACCGTCAAGTATTCTAGTAGAAAGGATGCCGGTGAATATACAATCACTGCTACCAATCCTTTTGGCACAAAGGAGGAACATGTGAAAGTAACAGTCCTTGATGTACCTGGTCCCCCAGGTCCTATTGAAATCAGCAATGTTTCTGCTGAAAAAGCAACACTGACATGGACACCCCCCTTGGAAGATGGTGGATCACCAATTAAGTCCTATGTTCTTGAAAAGAGAGAAACTAGCAGACTTTTGTGGACAGTGGTTGCTGAAGATATTCAGTCTTGCAGGCATGTGGTAACCAAGCTAATCAAAGGGAATGAGTACATCTTCCGTGTCTCAGCTGTGAATCACTATGGCAAAGGAGAACCCGTGCAGTCTGAACCTGTCAAAATGGTAGACAGATTTGGTATGTAGAGCATACCAGGGAACTGACATATAAACATTTACCGTAATGTTTAGGAAATCATGAATTACTTACAAATTTGCTTTTTTTCTAGGTCCTCCTGGTCCTCCTGGAAAACCAGAGATATCAAATGTCACCAAGAATAGTGCCACTGTCAGCTGGAAAAGACCAGTTGATGATGGTGGCAGTGAGATTACAGGATATCACATAGAAAGAAGAGAAAAGAAAGGCTTGCGATGGGTGAGAGCAACAAAGACACCGGTTTCAGATCTCAGATGCAAAGTAACTGGACTGCAGGAAGGAAACACCTATGAATTCCGCGTCAGTGCAGAAAACAAAGCAGGAATTGGTCCACCTAGCGATGCATCGAATCCTGTTTTAATGAAAGATGTAGCATGTTAGTATTTATCCTTTACAACACTCCCTACTTGGGAGTTCCAGTTTAACAGATAAATTATCCAAAAGCCAAACTCTTAATATATATTCTTTATCTTTTTCAGATCCTCCAGGACCACCTTCAAATCCACATGTCACTGATACTACCAAGAAATCTGCCTCTTTAGCATGGGGCAAGCCTCACTATGACGGTGGACTTGAGATCACAGGCTATGTGGTAGAGCATCAAAAAGTAGGAGACGAAGCCTGGATAAAAGATACAACAGGAACTGCCCTCCGAATCACTCAGTTTGTTGTCACTGAGCTTCAGACTAAAGAAAAATACAACTTTAGAATCAGTGCTATCAATGACGCAGGTGTGGGGGAGCCAGCAGTTATTCCAAATGTTGAAATCGTAGAGCGGGAAATGGCTCCTGACTTTGAACTGGATGCCGAGCTTCGAAGAACGCTTGTGGTTAGAGCTGGACTCAGTATTAGAATTTTTGTGCCAATTAAAGGTCGTCCTGCTCCTGAAGTGACATGGACCAAGGATGATGTGAACCTGAAAAAGCGAGCCAATATCGAAAATACAGAATCATTTACTCTTCTAATTATCCCAGAATGTAATAGATACGACACGGGGAAATTTGTGATGACCATTGAAAACCCAGCTGGGAAGAAAAGTGGCTTTGTAAATGTCAGAGTACTGGACACTCCAGGCCCTGTCATTAACCTAAAGCCAACAGACATCACTAAGGACAGTGTCACCCTGCACTGGGACCTGCCTCTGTTTGATGGGGGCTCACGTATAACAAACTATATTGTGGAGAAACGTGAAGCAACGCGGAAATCTTATTCCACCGTTACCACTAAATGCCATAAATGCACATACAAAGTTACTGACTTGTCTGAAGGATGTGAATACTTCTTCAGAGTGATGGCAGAAAATGAATACGGAATTGGTGAGCCGGCAGAAACCACAGAACCTGTAAAAGCCTCTGAAGCACCGTCACCCCCAGACAGCCTGAACATTATGGACATAACTAGGAGCACAGTCAGCTTGGCATGGCCGAAACCCAAGCACGATGGTGGCAGTAAGATCACCGGCTATGTAATTGAAGCCCAAAGGAAAGGCTCTGACCAGTGGACCCATATCACAACCGTAAAAGGGTTAGAATGTGTTGTGAAGAATCTAACGGAAGGGGAGGAATATACCTTCCAAGTGATGGCAGTGAACAGTGCAGGGAGAAGTGCCCCTAGAGAAAGCAGACCAGTTATTGTGAAGGAGCAGACAATGCTTCCAGAGCTGGACCTCCGAGGTATCTACCAGAAATTGGTCATTGCCAGAGCTGGTGAAAATATCAAAGTTGAAATTCCAGTGCTTGGTCGACCGAAGCCCACAGTTACTTGGAAAAAGGGAGACCAAGTTCTTAAACAGACACAGAGAGTCAATGTTGAAAATACAGCAACGTCAACCATCTTAAATATCAATGAGTGTGTCAGAAGTGATAGTGGACCATATCCATTAACAGCAAAGAACACTGTAGGAGAGGTCGGTGATGTCATCACTGTTCAAGTCCATGATATCCCAGGGCCACCTACTGGACCAATCAAATTTGATGAAGTTTCATCTGACTTTGTAACCTTCTCTTGGGACCCACCTGAGAATGATGGAGGTGTACCAATAAGCAATTATGTGGTGGAAATGCGACAGACTGATAGTACTACATGGGTAGAGTTAGCAACCACTGTTATACGTACTACCTATAAAGCCACTCGCCTTACTACTGGAGTGGAATACCAATTCCGTGTAAAAGCTCAAAATAGATATGGAGTTGGACCAGGCATCACGTCAGCATCTGTAGTTGCCAGCTATCCATTTAAAGTACCTGGGCCTCCTGGTACCCCTCAGGTAACTGCAGTTACCAAAGACTCAATAACAATCAGCTGGCATGAGCCACTTTCAGACGGTGGAAGCCCCATTTTAGGATATCACGTTGAAAGAAAAGAAAGAAATGGTATTCAGTGGCAAACTGTGAGCAAAGCATTGGTACCAGGCAATATTTTCAAGTCCAGTGGCCTCACAGATGGTATTGCTTATGAATTCCGAGTAATTGCAGAAAATATGGCAGGCAAAAGCAAGCCAAGCAAGCCATCTGAACCAGTGTTTGCTTTGGACCCCATTGACCCACCTGGGAAACCGGTACCTCTAAATATTACTAGACACACAGTGACACTTAAATGGGCTAAGCCTGAATATACTGGAGGCTTCAAAATTACTAGTTACATAGTTGAAAAGAGAGATCTTCCAAATGGACGGTGGCTGAAGGCCAACTTCAGCAACATTTTGGAGAATGAATTTACAGTCAGTGGCCTAACAGAAGATGCTGCATATGAATTCCGTGTAATTGCCAAAAATGCTGCTGGTGCTATCAGTCCACCTTCTGAGCCATCAGATGCCATTACATGCAGGGATGACATTGAAGCACCAAAGATAATGGTGGATATTAAATTTAAGGACACAATTATATTAAAGGCAGGTGAAGCATTCAAGCTAGAAGCCGATGTTTCAGGTCGCCCACCGCCAACAATGGAATGGACCAAGGATGGAAAAGAGCTTGAAGGCACAGCAAAATTAGAAATAAAAATTGCAGATTTCTCCACTAATCTGATAAACAAGGATTCCTCAAGGAAAGATAGTGGTGCCTATATACTCACAGCAACTAATCCTGGTGGCTTTGCCAAACATATTTTCAATGTCAGAGTTCTTGATAGGCCAGGCCCACCTGAAGGACCTTTAGCTGTATCTGATATGACAGCAGACAAGTGTGTACTGTCATGGTTGCCTCCACTGGATGATGGAGGTGCCAAAATTGAGCATTACGTAATACAGAAACGTGAAACCAGCAGGCTGGCATGGACAAATGTAGCCTCCGAAGTCCAAGTAACAAAACTGAAGGTCACTAAACTTTTGAAAGGCAATGAATATATATTCCGGGTCATGGCTGTAAATAAATATGGGGTTGGAGAGCCACTGGAATCAGAGCCTGTGCTTGCAGTGGATCCATTTGGACCTCCTGATCCACCCAAAAATCCTGAAGTTACAACTATTACTAAAGATTCCATGGTTGTCTGCTGGGGACATCCTGACTCTGATGGTGGGAGTGAAATCATAAATTACATTGTGGAACGGCGCGATAAAGCTGGGCAACGCTGGGTGAAATGCAACAAGAAAACCCTAACTGATTTAAGGTATAAAGTGTCTGGACTGACAGAAGGACATGAATATGAGTTCAGGGTTATGGCGGAAAATGCTGCTGGGATTAGCGCACCAAGTTCTACCAGTCCGTTTTATAAAGCTTGTGATGCTGTGTTTAAACCTGGCCCACCAGGTAACCCACGTGTTCTTGATACAAGCAGATCATCTATTTCAATTGCATGGAATAAACCCATCTATGATGGTGGTTCGGAAATCACTGGGTACATGGTTGAGATTGCCCTGCCAGAAGAAGACGAATGGCAGATTGTCACCCCACCGGCTGGACTCAAGGCGACTTCTTATACCATCACTGGCCTCCTAGAGAACCAGGAATATAAAATCCGTATCTATGCCATGAATTCTGAAGGACTCGGGGAACCTGCCCTTGTCCCTGGAACTCCAAAAGCTGAAGACAGGATGCTGCCTCCAGAGATTGAACTGGATGCTGACCTGCGCAAAGTTGTCACTATACGGGCCTGTTGCACCCTGAGACTTTTTGTTCCAATCAAAGGAAGGCCTGCACCTGAAGTGAAGTGGACCCGGGAACATGGAGAGTCTTTGGATAAAGCTAGCATTGAATCTACAAGCTCTTACACCCTGCTTATTGTTGGAAATGTTAACAGATTTGACAGTGGCAAATATATACTGACTGTAGAGAACAGCTCGGGCAGTAAGTCTGCATTTGTCAATGTTAGAGTGTTAGACACACCAGGCCCTCCACAAGATCTGAAAGTGAAAGAGGTCACAAAGACATCTGTCACCCTGACATGGGAGCCTCCTCTTCTTGATGGAGGATCGAAAATAAATAACTACATTGTTGAAAAGCGGGAATCCACAAGAAAAGCATATTCAACTGTTGCAACAAACTGCCACAAGACTTCCTGGAAGGTAGATCAGCTTCAGGAAGGCTGTAGTTACTATTTCAGGGTCCTCGCTGAAAACGAGTATGGCATTGGACTGCCTGCTGAAACTGCAGAGTCTGTGAAAGCATCAGAACGGCCTCTTCCTCCAGGAAAAATCACTTTGGTGGATGTCACAAGAAATAGTGTGTCACTGTCTTGGGAGAAACCAGAGCATGATGGAGGCAGCCGCATTTTAGGTTACATTGTAGAGATGCAGAGCAAAGGCAGTGACAAATGGGCCACATGTGCTACAGTCAAAGTCACTGAAGCCACTATAACTGGACTGATCCAGGGTGAAGAATACTCTTTCCGTGTTTCAGCTCAGAATGAAAAGGGAATCAGTGATCCCAGACAACTGAGTGTGCCAGTAATTGCCAAAGACCTTGTCATTCCACCAGCCTTCAAACTCCTGTTCAATACTTTCACTGTCCTAGCAGGTGAAGACCTTAAAGTTGATGTTCCATTTATTGGCCGCCCCACACCAGCTGTAACCTGGCATAAAGATGACATACCACTGAAGCAAACAACTAGAGTAAATGCAGAAAGCACAGAAAATAATTCACTACTGACAATAAAGGAAGCCTGCCGAGAAGATGTTGGACATTACATAGTTAAACTGACTAACTCAGCTGGTGAGGCTACTGAGACTCTTAATATTATCGTTCTTGACAAACCAGGGCCTCCGACTGGACCAGTTAAAATAGACGAAGTGACAGCCGACAGTATTACGCTTTCCTGGGAACCACCGAAGTATGATGGTGGAAGTTCTATCAACAATTACATTGTAGAGAAACGGGACACCTCCACAACCACTTGGCAAATTGTGTCAGCTACAGTTGCAAGGACAACAATAAAGGCCTGCAGATTAAAGACCGGATGTGAGTATCAGTTTAGAATTGCCGCTGAAAACAGATACGGAAAGAGTACCTACCTCAATTCGGAGCCTATTGTTGCCCAGTATCCATTCAAAGTTCCTGGTCCACCTGGCACACCATTCGTCACTTTGTCCTCCAAGGACAGCATGGAAGTACAATGGCACGAGCCAGTCAGTGATGGAGGAAGCAGAGTCATTGGTTATCATCTAGAACGCAAGGAAAGAAATAGCATCCTCTGGGTCAAATTGAATAAAACACCAATTCCTCACACCAAGTTCAAGACAACTGGCCTTGAGGAAGGCATTGAATATGAATTTAGAGTCTTTGCAGAAAACATCGTGGGCATCGGCAAACCAAGTAAACCATCAGAATGCTATGTAGCTCGTGACCCATGTGATCCGCCAGGACGACCAGAGGCAATTATTGTCACAAGGAATTCTGTGACTCTTCAGTGGAAGAAGCCTACCTATGATGGTGGAAGCAAGATCACTGGCTACGTAGTTGAGAAGAAAGAATTGCCTGAGGGCCGCTGGATGAAAGCCAGTTTTACGAATGTCATTGACACCCAATTTGAAGTAACTGGCCTAATTGAAGATCATAGATATGAATTCCGGGTTATAGCTCGAAATGCCGCAGGAGTGTTCAGTGAACCTTCAGAAAGCACAGGAGCAATAACAGCAAGAGATGAGGTGGATCCACCAAGAATTAGTATGGACCCTAAATACAAAGACACAATTGTGCTACATGCTGGTGAGTCATTCAAGATCGATGCAGACATACATGGCAAACCAATACCAACCACTCAGTGGATAAAAGGCGAACAGGAGCTTTCAAACACAGCTAGATTGGAAATAAAGAGCACTGACTTTGCCACCAGTCTCAGTGTAAAGGATGCAGTACGTGTTGACAGTGGAAATTATATCCTGAAGGCCAAAAATGTTGCAGGAGAGAGATCAGTGACTGTGAATGTGAAAGTTCTTGATAGACCAGGGCCACCTGAAGGACCTGTTGTTATATCAGGGGTTACAGCAGAAAAATGCACACTAGCCTGGAAACCCCCACTTCAGGATGGTGGGAGTGACATCATAAATTATATCGTGGAAAGGCGAGAAACCAGCCGTCTAGTCTGGACTGTGGTTGACGCCAATGTGCAAACTCTCAGCTGCAAGGTTACTAAGCTTCTTGAAGGCAACGAATATGTTTTCCGTATAATGGCTGTAAACAAATATGGTGTTGGTGAACCTCTTGAATCTGAGTCATTAATTGCCAAGAATCCATTTGTAGTACCGGATGCACCAAAAGCTCCAGAAGTCACGACGGTGACCAAGGACTCAATGATTGTTGTATGGGAAAGACCAGCATCCGATGGTGGCAGTGAGATTCTTGGATATGTCCTTGAAAAACGGGATAGAGAGGGCATTCGCTGGACAAGATGCCACAAGCGTCTGATTGGCGAGTTGCGCTTGAGAGTAACTGGGCTCTTAGAGAACCACGATTATGAATTCAGAGTCTCAGCTGAGAACGCTGCTGGACTTAGTGAACCAAGCCCTCCTTCCACATACCAAAAAGCTTGCGATCCTATTTACAAACCAGGTCCACCGAACAACCCCAAAGTCATGGATATTACCAGATCTTCAGTTTTCCTTTCCTGGAGCAAACCAATATATGATGGTGGCTGTGAAATCCAAGGATACATTGTTGAAAAATGTGATGTGAGTGTTGGTGAATGGGCCATGTGCACTCCACCAACTGGAATCAGTAAGACAAATATAGAAGTAGAGAAGCTAGTAGAAAAGCATGAATACAACTTCCGTATTTGTGCCATTAATAAAGCTGGAGTTGGTGAACATGCTGATGTCCCAGGACCTGTAATAGTTGAAGAAAAATTGGAGGCACCAGATATAGATCTTGACCTAGAACTAAGAAAAATTATAAATATAAGGGCAGGTGGCTCCTTAAGGCTATTTGTTCCCATAAAAGGTCGTCCTACCCCAGAAGTGAAATGGGGGAAAGTGGATGGTGAAATCCGAGATGCAGCTATAATTGATGTCACTAGCAGTTTCACCTCTCTTGTTCTTGACAACGTCAATCGATATGATAGTGGAAAATATACTCTCACATTAGAGAACAGCAGTGGAACAAAGTCTGCCTTTGTGTCTGTGAGAGTCTTGGACACACCAAGTCCACCTATTAACCTGAAAGTCACAGAAATCACCAAAGACTCAGTATCAATTACATGGGAACCTCCTTTGTTAGATGGGGGATCCAAAATCAAAAATTACATTGTTGAGAAGCGTGAAGCCACAAGAAAATCGTACGCTGCTGTTGTAACAAATTGCCATAAGACTTCTTGGAAAATTGATCAACTGCAAGAAGGTTGCAGTTACTACTTTAGAGTCACAGCTGAGAATGAATATGGGATAGGCCTTCCTGCCCGCACTGCTGATCCAATTAAGGTTGCAGAAGTCCCACAACCTCCAGGAAAAATAACTGTGGATGATGTGACCAGAAACAGTGTCTCTCTGAGTTGGACAAAACCTGAACATGATGGTGGCAGTAAAATCATTCAGTATATTGTGGAAATGCAAGCTAAACACAGTGAGAAATGGTCAGAATGTGCTCGGGTAAAGTCCCTTGAGGCAGTAATAACCAACCTAACTCAGGGAGAAGAATACCTGTTTAGAGTTGTTGCCGTAAATGAAAAGGGAAGAAGCGATCCTAGGTCCCTTGCAGTTCCAATCATTGCCAAAGATCTGGTTATAGAGCCAGATGTAAGACCTGCATTCAGTAGTTACAGTGTACAAGTTGGCCAGGATCTGAAAATAGAAGTACCAATTGCTGGACGTCCTAAGCCAACTATTACCTGGACTAAAGATGATCTTCCTCTGAAGCAGACCACAAGAATCAATGTTACTGATTCACTTGACCTCACCACACTCAGTATTAAAGAAACTCATAAGGATGACAGTGGACACTATGGAATCACAGTTGCCAATGTTGTTGGTCAGAAAACAGCATCCATTGAAATTATAACGCTGGATAAACCTGATCCTCCAAAAGGACCTGTTAAATTTGATGAGGTCAGTGCTGAGAGTATTACATTATCTTGGCAGCCTCCAGTATATACAGGGGGCTGCCAGATTACTAACTACATTGTTCATAAGAGAGACACAACCACTACAGTATGGGATGTTGTTTCTGCTACTGTTGCTAGAACTACACTCAAAGTAACCAAACTGAAAACTGGTACAGAATACCAATTCAGAATATTTGCTGAAAACAGATATGGACAGAGCTTTGCCTTGGAGTCAGAACCAGTTGTGGCTCAATATCCCTACAAAGAACCAGGCCCTCCAGGCACACCATTTGCCACAGCCATTTCCAAAGACTCTATGGTCATACAGTGGCATGAACCAATCAATAATGGCGGAAGCCCTATCATAGGTTACCATCTCGAGAGAAAGGAAAGGAATAGTATTTTGTGGACAAAAGTCAACAAAACTATTATTCATGACACCCAGTTTAAAGTGCTAAATCTTGAAGAAGGCATTGAATATGAATTCAAAGTTTCTGCTGAAAATATTGTTGGTGTCGGCAAACCAAGCAAGAATTCAGAATGCTATGTGGCCCGAGATCCCTGTGACCCACCAGGAACCCCTGAAGCAATAATAGTTAAACGAAATGAAATCACTTTGCAGTGGACCAAACCTGAGTATGATGGTGGAAGTATGATTACAGGCTACATTGTAGAGAAACGTGATTTACCCGAGGGTCGCTGGATGAAAGCTAGCTTCACAAATGTCATTGAAACTCAATTTACCGTGTCAGGTCTCACTGAAGATCAAAGATACGAGTTCAGAGTCATTGCAAAGAATGCAGCTGGTACAGTAAGTAAACCCTCTGACAGTACTGGACCAATAACTGCCAAGGATGAGGTTGAACTCCCAAGAATTTCAATGGATCCAAAATTCAGAGACACAATAGTGGTAAATGCTGGAGAAACATTCAGGCTTGAGGCTGACGTCCATGGAAAGCCCCTACCTACCATTGAGTGGCTACGAGGTGATAAGGAAATTGAAGAATCTGCCAGATGTGAAATAAAGAACACAGATTTCAAGGCTCTACTTATTATAAAGGATGCCATTAGAATTGATGGTGGGCAGTATATCTTAAGAGCCTCCAATGTTGCAGGTTCTAAGTCTTTCCCAGTAAATGTGAAAGTATTAGATAGACCAGGACCACCAGAAGGGCCAGTTCAGGTTACTGGAGTTACTGCTGAAAAATGCACATTAGCGTGGTCTCCGCCACTTCAGGATGGTGGCAGTGACATTTCTCACTATATTGTTGAAAAACGAGAAACCAGTAGACTTGCATGGACTGTTGTTGCTTCAGAAGTTGTGACTAACTCTCTGAAAATTACCAAACTTCTAGAGGGAAATGAGTATATTTTCCGTATAATGGCTGTCAACAAATATGGTGTTGGAGAACCTCTGGAATCTGCACCAGTACTAATGAAAAATCCATTTGTGCTTCCTGGACCACCAAAAAGCTTGGAAGTCACAAACATTGCCAAAGATTCTATGACTGTGTGTTGGAATCGTCCAGACAGTGATGGTGGAAGTGAGATTATCGGTTACATTGTAGAGAAAAGAGACCGAAGTGGCATTCGATGGATAAAATGTAATAAACGCCGCATTACCGACTTGCGTTTGAGAGTGACAGGATTAACAGAAGACCATGAGTATGAATTCAGAGTCTCTGCTGAAAATGCTGCTGGTGTTGGAGAACCAAGCCCTGCCACAGTTTATTATAAGGCTTGTGATCCTGTGTTCAAACCTGGTCCACCCACCAACGTACACATTGTAGACACCACTAGAAGTTCAATTACACTTGCCTGGAGCAAACCCATCTACGATGGTGGTAGTGAGGTCCTGGGATACGTTGTAGAAATGTGCAAAACAGATGAAGAAGAATGGCAAATAGTTACTCCACAGACTGGCCTGAAAGCCACTCGATTTGAAATCACAAAACTCATTGAACACCAAGAATATAAAATACGAGTCTGTGCCCTCAACAAAGTTGGTTTAGGTGAGCCTGCATCACTTCCTGGTACTGTGAAACCAGAAGATAAACTTGAAGCTCCTGAACTTGACCTTGACTCTGAGTTAAGAAAAGGAATTGTTGTAAGAGCTGGTGGTTCTGTCAGAATTCATATTCCATTCAAAGGTCGCCCAACTCCTGAGATCACTTGGTCTCGACAGGAAGGTGAATTCACAGATAAGGTTCAAATTGAAAAGGGAGTAAACTATACCCAACTATCAATAGATAACTGTGACAGAAACGATGCTGGCAAATACCTTCTCAAGTTGGAAAACAGCAGTGGATCCAAGTCTGCTTTTGTAACTGTGAAAGTTCTTGACACCCCAGGACCACCACAGAATTTGGCAGTCAAGGAAATCAGAAAAGATTCTGTTCTTCTGGTATGGGAACCACCCATCATTGATGGAGGGGCAAAGGTTAAGAACTACGTTATTGATAAACGTGAATCAACCAGGAAAGCATATGCTAATGTGAGTAGTAAATGCAGCAAAACAAGCATTAAAGTGGAGAACCTTATAGAAGGAGCCATTTATTACTTTAGAGTCATGGCTGAGAATGAATTTGGAGTTGGTGTTCCAGTGGAAACCACAGATGCTGTGAAGGCTTCTGAACCTCCTTCCCCACCAGGGAAGGTCACACTCACTGATGTGTCCCAGACCAGTGCATCCCTTATGTGGGAGAAGCCTGAACATGATGGTGGAAGCAGGATCCTGGGCTATGTTGTTGAAATGCAGCCCAAAGGAACAGAGAAGTGGAGCGTTGTGGCTGAATCCAAAGTCTGTAATGCCGTTGTCACTAGCTTAAGTTCTGGACAAGAATATCAGTTCCGTGTCAAGGCTTATAATGAGAAAGGCAGAAGCGATCCAAGAGTGCTTGGTGTTCCTGTCATAGCCAAAGACTTGACTATACAGCCTAGTCTTAAGTTACCATTTAACACATATAGTGTCCAAGCTGGAGAAGACCTTAAAATAGAAATTCCTGTCATTGGTCGACCAAGACCTACAATTTCTTGGGTCAAAGATGGTGAGTCTCTTAAACAGACGACAAGGGTAAATGTGGAAGAAACAGCTACTTCAACTGTTTTACATATTAAAGAAAGTAGCAAAGATGACTTTGGAAAATATACCATCACCGCAACAAACAGTGCAGGCACAGCAACAGAAAATCTCAGCCTTATTGTTTTGGAAAAGCCTGGACCTCCAGTTGGACCAGTGAAGTTTGACGAAGTTAGTGCAGACTTTGTGGTTATATCTTGGGAACCTCCAGCCTATACTGGTGGCTGCCAAATAAGTAACTACATTGTAGAGAAGCGAGATACAACTACCACCACCTGGCATATGGTATCAGCAACAGTTGCAAGAACAACCATTAAAATAACCAAACTGAAAACAGGCAGTGAGTACCAGTTTAGAATTTTTGCTGAAAACAGATATGGTAAAAGTACCTCTCTGGACTCTAAACCAGTTATTGTGCAATATCCATTTAAAGAACCTGGGCCACCTGGAACTCCTTTTGTGACATCAACCTCAAGAGATCAAATGCTTGTGGAATGGCATGAGCCAGTTAATGATGGAGGCAGCAAAGTTATTGGCTATCATCTTGAACAGAAGGAAAAGAATAGCATTTTATGGGTCAAGTTAAATAAGATCCCCATTCAAGACACCAAATTCAAAGCAACTGGGCTTGATGAGGGCCTTGAGTATGAGTTCAAGGTTTCTGCTGAAAACATTGTTGGTATTGGCAAGCCTAGCAAAGTATCAGAATGTTTTGTGGCTCGTGATCCCTGTGACCCACCTGGTCGTCCTGAAGCCATTGTTATTACAAGACACAACGTTACACTGACATGGAAGAAACCTGCCTATGATGGTGGTAGCAAAATAACAGGGTACATTGTAGAAAAGAAAGATCTACCTGATGGCCGCTGGATGAAAGCCAGCTTTACCAATGTATTAGAAACTGAATTTACAGTGAGTGGACTTGTAGAAGACCAAAGATACGAATTTAGAGTAATTGCAAGAAATGCAGCTGGCAACTTGAGTGAACCATCCGAAAGCAGTGGTGCCATTACTGCAAGGGATGAAATTGATGCACCAAATGCTTCTCTGGATCCAAAATATAAAGATGTCATTGTTGTTCATGCAGGAGAGACTTTTGTTCTTGAAGCTGACATCCATGGCAAACCTATACCTGATGTTGTTTGGTCAAAAGATGGAAAAGAGCTTGAAGAAACAGCTGCTAGGATGGAAATTAAATCTACCATTCAGAAGACAACTCTTGTTGTCAAAGATTGTGTACGGACAGATGGAGGGCAATATATTCTGAAACTCAGCAATGTTGGTGGTACAAAGACTATACCCATCACCGTAAAGGTGCTTGACAGGCCAGGGCCCCCCGAAGGGCCTCTGAAAGTTTCTGGAGTTACAGCAGAAAAATGTTACCTGGCATGGAATCCACCTCTGCAAGATGGTGGTGCTAACATTTCACATTACATCATTGAAAAGCGAGAGACAAGCAGACTCTCCTGGACCCAGGTTTCAACTGAGGTACAAGCCCTTAACTACAAAGTCACCAAACTTCTCCCTGGTAATGAATACATTTTCCGTGTCATGGCTGTGAATAAATATGGAATTGGGGAGCCCCTGGAATCTGAGCCCGTTATAGCTTGTAATCCATATAAGCTACCAGGTCCTCCTTCAACACCTGAGGCCTCAGCAATCACCAAAGATTCTATGGTAGTAACATGGACACGCCCAGTAGATGATGGAGGTGCTGAAATTGAGGGCTACATTCTTGAAAAACGAGATAAAGAGGGTGTTCGATGGACCAAGTGCAACAAGAAAACACTAACAGATCTGCGATTCAGGGTAACTGGACTTACTGAAGGCCATTCATATGAATTCAGAGTTGCTGCTGAGAATGCAGCTGGTGTGGGTGAACCCAGCGAGCCATCTGTTTTCTACCGTGCGTGTGATGCCTTGTATCCACCAGGTCCACCAAGCAACCCAAAAGTGACAGACACTTCCAGATCTTCTGTCTCCCTGGCATGGAATAAGCCCATTTATGATGGTGGTGCACCCATTAAAGGCTATGTTATTGAGGTCAAAGAAGCCTCTGCTGATGAATGGACAACTTGCACTCCACCAACAGGATTACAAGGAAAGCAGTTCACGGTAACCAAACTTAAAGAAAATACTGAATATAACTTCCGTATCTGTGCCCTGAATTCTGAAGGTGTAGGTGAACCTGCAACTATACCTGGTTCTGTTGTTGCTCAAGAGAGGACAGAACCACCAGAAATAGAACTTGATGCTGACCTCAGAAAAGTGGTCATTTTGCGTGCCAGTGCTACCTTACGCTTATTTGTCACAATCAAAGGTCGACCAGAACCGGAAGTTAAATGGGAAAAGGCTGAAGGTACTCTTACTGACAGGGCCCAGATTGAGGTGACCAGCTCATATACCATGTTAGTGATTGATAGTGTTACCAGATTTGACAGTGGTCGGTATAACCTGACGCTTGAAAATAACAGTGGCTCCAAAACAGCTTTTGTTAACGTCAGAGTTCTTGACTCACCAAGTGCTCCTGTAAATTTGACTGTAAGAGAAGTGAAGAAAGACTCAGTGACTCTGGCCTGGGAACCACCACTTATTGATGGTGGAGCCAAGATTACAAACTACATTGTTGAAAAGCGAGAGACCACAAGGAAAGCCTATGCTACTATTACAAACAACTGCACTAAGAATACATTTAAAATTGAAAATCTACAAGAAGGATGTTCTTACTACTTCCGAGTCTTAGCTGCCAATGAATATGGGATCGGTTTACCAGCTGAAACAACTGAACCTGTTAAAGTGTCAGAACCACCCCTCCCACCAGGAAGAGTAACTCTTGTGGATGTGACCCGTAACACAGCTACAATTAAGTGGGAGAAACCAGAAAGTGATGGTGGCAGCAAGATTACTGGTTATGTAGTCGAAATGCAGACTAAAGGCAGTGAAAAATGGAGCATCTGCACGCAAGTTAAGACTCTAGAAGCAACCATATCTGGCCTAACTGCTGGAGAAGAGTATGTCTTCAGGGTATCTGCAGTTAATGAAAAAGGAAGAAGTGATCCAAGACAACTTGGAGTTCCAGTCATTGCAAAGGACATAGAAATAAAGCCTTCAGTTGAGCTTCCTTTCCATACTTTCAATGTAAAGGCTAGAGACCAACTCAAGATTGAGGTACCATACAAGGGAAGACCTCAAGCTACTATAAGCTGGAAAAAAGATGGTCAGGTTCTTAGAGAAACAACTAGAGTCAATGTTTCTTCTTCAAAGACTGTCACAACACTATCTATTAAAGAAGCTTCAAGGGAAGATGTTGGAACTTACGAATTATGTGTTTCGAACAGTGCTGGATCGCTAACAGTTCCTATTACTGTAATTGTTCTTGATAAACCGGGACCTCCAGGGCCTATACATATTGATGAGGTTAGTTGTGACAATGTAACCATTTCTTGGACTCCTCCAGAATATGATGGTGGCTGCCAAATTAGCAATTACATCGTCGAAAAGAGAGAAACCACTTCTACCACATGGCAAGCAGTTTCACAAGCAGTTGCAAGGACTTCCATTAAAATAGTTCGTTTAATAACAGGAAGTGAGTACCAGTTCCGCGTGTGTGCAGAAAACAGGTATGGAAAGAGCTCCTACAGTGAATCTTCACCTGTTGTTGCAGAGTATCCATTTACCCCTCCAGGTCCTCCTGGTACTCCTAAAGTTGTACATGCCACAAAATCTACCATGCTTGTGAGCTGGCAAGTGCCTGTTAATGATGGAGGAAGTCAAGTTATTGGCTATCACCTTGAATATAAAGAAAGAAGCAGCATTCTTTGGTCAAAGGCAAACAAACTCCTCATTGCAGATACTCAAATGAAAGTTTCTGGTCTTGATGAAGGACTGCTGTATGAGTATCGCGTATATGCTGAGAATATTGCTGGGATTGGTAAATGCAGTAAAGCATGTGAACCAGTTCCTGCAAGAGATCCTTGTGATCCTCCTGGACAACCTGAAGTCACAAACATCACAAGAAAGTCAGTCTCACTCAAATGGTCTAAACCACATTATGATGGTGGAGCTAAGATCACAGGCTATATTGTTGAACGTAGGGAACTACCAGATGGCCGGTGGCTGAAGTGCAACTACACCAATATACAAGAAACATACTTTGAAGTAACTGAACTTACTGAAGATCAGCGTTATGAATTCCGGGTTTTTGCGAAAAATGCTGCTGACTCAATTAGTGAACCATCTGAATCCACTGGACCAATTACAGTCAAAGATGATGTTGAGGCTCCAAGAATTATGATGGATGTCAAGTTCCGAGATGTTATTGTTGTCAAAGCTGGAGAGGTCCTTAAGATAAATGCAGACATTGCAGGGCGACCTCTACCAGTAATTTCCTGGGCCAAGGATGGCATAGAAATTGAAGAAAGAGCAAGAACAGAAATCATCTCAACAGATTGTACTACCTTGTTAACAGTTAAAGACTGTATAAGGCGAGACACTGGGCAGTATGTACTAACTTTGAAGAACGTTGCAGGAACTCGCTCTGCGACAGTTAATTGCAAAGTACTTGACAGACCTGGTCCACCCGCAGGACCACTTGAAATCCATGGCCTTACTGCTGAGAAATGTTCTCTGTCATGGGGACGTCCCCAAGAAGATGGTGGTGCAGATATTGACTATTACATTGTAGAAAAGCGTGAAACAAGCCGCCTTGCCTGGACAATATGTGAATCAGAGTTGAGGACGACCTCCTGTAAAGTGACCAAGTTACTTAAAGGCAATGAGTATATCTTTAGAGTAACTGGTGTTAATAAATACGGTGTTGGTGAGCCCCTAGAGAGTGTAGCTGTGAAGGCACTAGACCCATTTACAGTTCCAAGCCCACCTACATCCTTGGAAATTACATCTGTGACCAAAGATTCCATGACACTTTGCTGGGCAAGACCAGAGAGTGATGGAGGCAGTGATATCTCTGGATACATCATTGAAAGGCGAGAGAAAAATGGCCTACGATGGGTACGTGTAAACAAAAAACCAGTTTATGATCTGAGAGTGAAATCAACAGGACTTCGGGAAGGATGTGAATATGAATACCAAGTTTATGCAGAAAATGCTGCTGGTCTAAGTCTTCCAAGTGAACCCTCTCCCTTAGTTCGGGCAGAAGATCCAATGTTTTTACCATCTCCTCCATCCAAACCCACAATTGTGGACTCTGGCAAGACAACAATAACCATTGGCTGGGTTAAGCCCTTGTTTGATGGTGGGGCCCCAATAACTGGATACACAGTCGAATACAAAAGGTCCGATGAAACTGACTGGAAAACTGCCATTCAGAGTTTCAGAGGCACAGAGTATACAATGAGTGGACTAACAACAGGCTCTGAGTATGTCTTCAGAGTAAGATCTGTCAATAAGGTTGGTGCTAGTGATCCCAGCGACAGTTCCGACCCTCAGATAGCAAAGGAAAGAGAAGAAGAACCGGTTTTCGATATTGACAGCGAGATGAGGAAGACTTTGATTGTCAAAGCTGGTGCCTCATTTACCATGACTGTGCCTTTCCGAGGAAGACCAGTACCCAGCGTCTCGTGGAGTAAGCCAGACACTGACCTCCGCACCAGGGCATACATTGATTCCACAGATTCTCGGACATCACTTACCATTGAAAATGCCAACAGAAGTGACTCTGGGAAATACACATTAACAATTCAGAATGTGTTAAGTGCCGCTTCACTGACCTTCATTGTCAAAGTTTTAGATTCTCCAGGTCCTCCCGCCAGCATTACAGTGCGTGAAGTAACCAAAGAGAGTGCAGTGTTATCCTGGGATGTTCCTGAAAATGACGGAGGAGCACCAGTGAAGAATTACCACATAGAAAAACGGGAGGCCAGCAAGAAAGCCTGGGTCACCGTCACCAACAACTGCAACCGCCTATCCTACAAAGTTACCAACTTACAAGAAGGAGCCACTTACTACTTCAGAGTGTCTGGAGAGAATGAGTTTGGTATTGGTGTGCCAGCTGAAACAAAAGAAGGCGTCAAAATAACAGGTACATTTTAAGCACAAGGAAAACCAACGTATCTGCATTAATTTTGTTAGAATACTGTGATTCTTTCTAGTTTTTGTTTACCCTTAAGTACTTTTGATTCACCTCAAACTATTCATACTATAGCATGAAGTGAATCTCTAGTGATATATTGAATTTAAGTATGATCACATTTAACTGTATATATATATAAACACATAGTATCTATGTATGCAGAAACTATATAATGAAGTTTCTTATAAGATTCTTCATCTCATTCCTTCTTTTTTTAAACCTATGATGAATTTAGAGTAAATGTTATCATTTAATCTGTTTCTTTGATAACTTAAATGTGAATACTATGATGCTTAATGGCCTACTTTGAGGAGGTTTGGTCGACTTCAAAGTCAAGCAAATATAAGAAAAACTGAAATTAAAGTAATATGAGCTCCACTTAGAAGTTTTCTTTTGAGAATGCATGGAGGTCTACATGTAAAATAAAATACTGTAATAACTGTTCCCTTCCTTGGGATGCTTTATTTTCTTAGAAAAACCAAGCCCACCTGAAAAACTTGGAGTAACAAATGTCACCAAAGATAGTGTTTTCTTAACCTGGTTGAAGCCCGAACACGATGGTGGAAGCAGAATTGTACACTACATTGTTGAAACACTAGAAAAAGGACAGAAGAACTGGGTTAGATGTGCTGTGGTAAAGTCAACCCAGCATGTTGTTTCTGGTCTGAGGGAGAATCATGAATACTTCTTCCGAGTCTTTGCCGAAAACCAAGCAGGTCTGAGTGACCCAAGAGAACTCCTGCTTCCTGTTCTTGTAAAGGAGCAGCTAGGTATGTCTAATTATATGTAAAAGAAAAATTTGAACTTGTTTACTTTAATTTAATTTTTGGAAACTTTTTACCTCAATCTTCTATACTCTTTTATTCTTTAGAACCACCTGAAATTGACATGAAGAATTTCCCAAGTCACACTGTGTACGTTAAAGCTGGTTCAAACCTGAAAGTTGACATCCCAATTTCTGGAAAACCATTACCTAAAGTGACCTTATCAAGAGATGGTGTTCCCCTCAAGGCGACCATGAGATTTAATACTGAAATTACTGCTGAGAACCTGACAATCAACCTTAAAGAAAGTGTAACTGCTGACGCTGGAAAATATGAGATCACTGCTGCCAACTCCAGTGGAACAACCAAGGCTTTCATTAACATCATCGTGCTGGACAGGCCTGGTCCTCCAACTGGCCCTGTTGTTATTAGTGACATAACTGAAGAAAGTGTGGTTCTCAAATGGGAGCCACCTAAGTATGATGGTGGAAGTCAAGTTACCAATTACATTGTACTCAAGAGAGAAACAACGACTGCAGTATGGACTGAGGTGTCTTCAACAGTTGCCAGAACGGTGATTAAAGTCATGAAACTGACTACAGGAGAAGAATACCAATTCCGCATCAAGGCAGAAAATCGCTTTGGCATCAGTGATCACATAGATTCAGCTTGTGTGGTTGTCAAACTACCATACAGTAAGTTGCCAAGCTTTTCAAAGATCCCAGGTTTCCATTTACCGTATATCTGCTAAGTGTCTTTATTAACCTGTGAAAATTTTTTCTCTTTTGTAGCAACACCTGGACCACCATCAACACCATGGGTCACTAATGTTACGCGTGAAAGCATCACCGTGAGCTGGCACGAACCAGTGTCCAACGGGGGCAGTGCTGTCACAGGTTATCACTTGGAAATGAAAGACAGAAACAGTATTTTATGGCAAAAAGCCAACAAAATGCTCATCCGTACAACTCACTTCAAAGTCACAACAATCAGTGCTGGACTTATTTATGAATTCCGGGTGTATGCAGAAAATGCCGCTGGTATTGGAAAACCCAGCCGCGCTTCAGAACCAGTCTTGGCTATTGATGCCTGCGGTATGTATCTGTGATGAAAAGAATATTTCCAGCAACTAAAGAATGCAAATCTCATTTCTGCAAAGCAAGATAAATTGATGTAAGTGTCACTAATCCACTCTCTCTCATTACTACAGAACCCCCAAGAAATCTTCGTATCACTGACATTTCAAAGAACTCCGTCAACCTTTCATGGCAACCACCAGCTTTTGATGGAGGAAGCAAGATTACAGGCTACATTGTTGAGAGACGTGACCTTCCAGATGGCAGATGGACCAAGGCCAGCTTCACTAATGTTATTGAGACCCATTTCACTGTCTCTGGCTTGATTCAGAATTCCCAGTATGAATTCCGCGTCTTTGCTAGGAATGCCATTGGCTCCATCAGCAATCCCTCTGAGATTGTGGGCCCTATTACGTGCATCGATTCTTATGGTAAGCAATTTTAGCACTTTGCATTCCAGTGTCTTTCTAGTTTAATATTTTCCCTTTATTTAATAACTTTTACTGTGTGCCTAGTGAAGTTTTGGAAGAAAGTGTAAGTTGACATACTTAGGAAAACTCCTTAACCGCTCCATATTTTTTTCATTATAAAAAACACTACAGAGATCTGGACTATAGGGTATCTAAAGGCCCTTCAAGTTCAATGATTCTTTGCATTGGAATTTTCATTCTGTTTTAATTTATCAGCCAATAATTAAACCCATAGGTGCACTTCACAGAAAATTGCTTTTACAAAAGGTAAAAACCTAAACAGATTTGGAAGATAGCATTAGCAGCAGCTAAGATTTACTGTCTAATTATCAATTCTCTCCCTTAGTTCCAGCAGCCCTAATGTAGCCCATTTTACAAAAGAAGAGAAACTCAGGCTTAAAGTGCTCATGCAATATCCCCAAAGTCAAGCAGCTCAGTAGCGATAAGAGTGAAGTTCTTCAGAGCTCTCTCCACCTCATGAGCAGTCCAAAACACACATACTTGACATTCTGGAAAATAAGTGGCATGCTCAGCTAAGAATGTTTTGAAAATTAAAATGCCATGAAAGTCAAGTACTCTAACATACTTTTTTAAAAAGTTCTCTCTCCATTATAAAAAGGAATGAGCCACTATAGTGTCCAGACAAAAGTATCTACTGCCACCCTCCAGTGAAGAATTCCACAGCTGATCTGTAACAGTCAAGTTTTGTGGACACTGACTATTCGAGACTGTGAAGCAAATCTAATTTAGTCCACTTCTCAACAGTTCTGAGAAGCCCACAACCAATCTCCATAGTGACTATGTAGCTCTGTGAGTAGAGAACTTGAGCTTCAAAAGTCTACCTCGCACTGGCCACACTTTATATATCCTTGAACTAGAAAGGGATATTAAAAGCAAAAGAAAAACTAGAGTGAGAGAAAATGTTTAATGCTGCCTGTGACTCGATAGTGTACTTAATACTGTATATCACTTCACCACTGGAATACAATATGTAATAGACTTTAAAATAGATTTATAAGGCAATTAAGTGCCTGTGGAATTAGTGCAGTGTTGATGAGAAACACTACTAATTCTAGAGCTTGTTCACAGCCTGTCTTCCCCATCTGAGATAAAAAAAGTGATTTGTAAACTTTAAAAGGTTAAAATAGTAGGTGAGTAGGATTAGAATAAAATGGACTTATGTGCACAAAAAATGTATACACACATGCATATGCATATATGTAACATGGTAAGTGCCAACAATTTTTTGGTTGAGCTATGTTTCCATCCTTATAATATTTTAAATATTCCTCATCTGGGTTTTTTCTTGCAGGTGGACCTGTAATTGACTTGCCTCTAGAATATACAGAAGTTGTCAAATACAGAGCAGGTACATCTGTGAAGCTCAGAGCTGGCATTTCTGGAAAACCTGAACCCACAATTGAGTGGTATAAAGATGACAAAGAATTACAAACCAATGCACTGGTGTGTGTTGAAAATACCACCGACATCGCATCTATACTCATCAAAGAGGCCAACCGCCTTAATAGTGGGAGCTATGAATTAAAACTAAGAAATGCCATGGGCTCTGCCTCAGCCACCATTAGAGTACAGATCCTTGGTAGGTGTTTAGTACAGGCTAATGTCATATTTGGTTTGCCTAAAGCTTCGTAATTTTAAACTGGTAGCTTTTAAAAAGTGCTAATATTGTTTTGTTCTTTCACTGACAGATAAACCAGGACCTCCAGGTGGCCCAATTGAATTTAAGACTGTGACTGCCGAAAAGATAACCCTTCTCTGGCAGCCGCCAGCCGATGATGGTGGTGCAAAAATCACTCACTACATTGTAGAAAAGCGGGAGACAAGCCGTGTTGTGTGGTCTATGGTGGCCGAAAATTTGGAAGAGTGCATCATTACAACCACCAAAATTATCAAAGGAAATGAATACATCTTCCGGGTCCGAGCTGTGAACAAATACGGAATTGGCGAGTCCCTGGAATCAGAGCCAGTTGTAGCAAAGAATGCATTTGGTGAGATACAATTTTATTAGGAAATTGAAATAAAAATAAAAATTTAAAAATAATTATAAACCATTTTTCTAGGCTGTGCATGTGTTTTTTTAAAAACATTTTTCGTTTGTATCACATCTCATCTCATTACTGTCCTTTTCACAAAGTGGAACATATAATAAATAAAACAACTATTCTTTAGGTATAAGGCTCAAAAAGTAGAATTTATAAGTAATGTTGATCATTTAAATTCCTCTGTCTTTTCTTTTCTAAACAGTTACACCTGGGCCACCAAGTATACCAGAGGTGACAAAGATTACCAAGAATTCAATGACTGTTGTCTGGAGCAGGCCAGTTGCAGATGGTGGTAGTGAAATAAGTGGCTATTTCCTTGAAAAACGAGACAAGAAGAGTCTAGGATGGTTTAAAGTACTAAAGGAGACCATCCGTGACACTAGACAGAAGGTGACAGGACTCACAGAGCACAGCGACTATCAATACCGAGTTTGTGCTATAAATGCTGCTGGAATGGGTCCATTTTCAGAACCATCTGACTTCTACAGAGCTGCTGATCCTATTGGTAAGTGATCACATACCCAGCATCTCCACCTATGCCTTTTCTGTGTGACTAAATTGCACGTGACCATGTGTATTTACTATATTGTCAATGGCCATTCCAGATCTTCCAGGTCCACCTGCCAAGATAAGAATTGCAGATTCAACTAAGTCATCCATCACTATTGCCTGGAGTAAACCTGTCTATGATGGGGGTAGTGCTATTACTGGATACACTGTCGAGATGAGACAAGGAGAGGAAGAGGAATGGACTACTGTCTCTACCAAAGGAGAGGTCAGAACTACAGAATATGTGGTATCGAACCTACAACCTGCGGTCAATTACTACTTCCAGGTATCTGCAGTCAACTGTGCTGGACAAGGAGAACCTATAAAAATGACTGAACCTGTGCAAGCTAAAGATATACTTGGTATGTACAAATAAGAGTGACTATGTTTTTCTTTTTTATTAGAATACTTGCAGTAAAAGACTAATTTTCGTTCTTTTAAAATTCACTGTATATGTCCATTTTACGTCTACAGAGGAACCAGAGATTGACCTAGATGTGGCTCTCAGATCATCTATTATAGCTAAGGCTGGGGAAGATGTACAAATCTTGATTCCCTTCAAAGGCCGACCTCCACCTACTGTCACCTGGAGGAAAGATGAGAAGAATCTTGGCAGTGATACCAGATACAACATCCAAAATACGGATGCATCTTCTTTACTCACTATTCCTCAGGTTACCCGCAATGATACAGGCAAATATATTCTGACAATAGAAAATGGAGTTGGCCAACCCAAGTCTTCAACTGTGACTGTTAAAGTGCTTGACACCCCAGCCGCCTGCCAGAAACTACAGGTTAAACATGTTTCTCGAGGCACAGTCACTTTGTTCTGGGATCCGCCTCTCATCGATGGAGGATCTCCCATAATTAATTATGTCATTGAAAAGAGAGATGCCACAAAGAGAACGTGGTCTGCTGTGTCACACAAATGTTCTAGCACATCCTTCAAGATCTTGGATTTGTCAGAGAAAACTGCATACTTCTTCAGAGTTCTTGCAGAAAATGAAATGGGAGTAGGAGAACCCTGTGAAACTACGGAACCAGTGAAGGCTGCCGAAGTGCCAGCCCCTATACGTGACCTCTCAATGAAAGATTCCACAAAGACATCTGTTATCCTGAGCTGGACCAAGCCTGACTTTGATGGTGGGAGTGTCATCACAGAATATGTCGTGGAAAGGAAAGGTAAAGGTGAGCAGACGTGGTCCTACGCTGGCAAAAGTAAATCATGTGAAATTGAGATTAGCCAACTGAAAGAACTGTCAGTCCTGGAATTCAGAGTGTTCGCCAAAAATGAGAAAGGACTGAGTGATGCTGTCACTATTGGACCACTTACAGTGAAACAACTTGTCATTACACCTGAAGTTGACCTCTCAGAAATCCCTGGCGCACAAATCTCAGTGAGAATTGGTCATAATGTCCACCTTGAATTGCCTTATAAAGGAAAACCCAAACCATCTATCAGTTGGCTGAAAGATGGTTTGCCATTGAAAGAAAGTGAAAACGTTCGCTTCAGTAAAACTGAAAACAAGATCACCTTGAGTATTAAGAACGTCAAGAAAGAACATGGAGGAAAGTACACGGTTATTCTGGATAATGCAGTGTGTAGAAATGCATTCCCCATTACAATCATCACCCTTGGCCCACCATCAAAGCCCAAAGGACCCATTCGATTTGATGAAATCAAAGCTGACAGTGCCATCATCTCCTGGGATATACCAGATGATGATGGAGGAGGAGAAATTACTTGTTACAGCATTGAGAAACGGGAAGCTTCACAAACTAACTGGAAGATGGTATGTTCCAGTGTTGCCAGGACGACTTTCAAAGTTACTAATCTAGTCAAAGACGCCGAATACCAGTTTAGAGTTAGGGCAGAAAACAGATATGGAGTCAGTGAACCACTTGTCTCAAACCTTATTGTGGCAAAACACCAGTTCAGGATTCCTGGTCCCCCAGGAAAGCCAGTTATATACAACGTGACCTCTGATGGTATGTCACTAACTTGGGATGCACCAGTTTATGATGGCGGCTCAGAAGTTACTGGATTCCATGTTGAAAAGAAAGAAAGAAACAGTATCCTCTGGCAAAAAATTAACATGTCACCAATATCCGGAAGAGAATATAGAGCGACTGGGTTAATAGAAGGACTGGATTACCAATTCCGAGTATATGCTGAAAATTCTGCTGGTCTAAGTGCACCCAGTGACCCAAGCAAATTTACCTTAGCAGTCTCCCCAGTGGGTAAGTGACTCTTATTCAAATATATTTAACTCAGCAAGTGAATGTGTTAGTAATAAATCATTCTTTTCTTCCACATATCACCTTTCTTGCTATCTTTTTGTCACTAGACAACTGATTATATAAAGCAAGAGGGATGATTTTAAATAAGTCAAATGAGGCAATTTAAAGTTCTTAAGTACCATGAAACAGAAAGTTGAAATTAATGATGAAAATGTGTTTGGGGGATTTACTCATGCTATTTTTCTTCCATCGATGGTTAAGAGCTGGTTACCGATGTAATGATACAGTTAACTTCCTTATGACTTTTCAGACCCACCTGGCACTCCTGACTACATTGATGTCACCAGAGAAACCATAACACTTAAGTGGAACCCACCATTGCGTGATGGAGGCAGTAAGATTGTGGCATACAGCATTGAGAAACGGCAAGGGAGCGATCGCTGGGTCAGATGCAACTTTAGTGATGTCAGTGAATGTCAGTACACAGTTACAGGACTTAGTCCTGGGGATCGATATGAGTTCAGAATAATTGCAAGAAATGCAGTTGGAACTATAAGCCCACCCTCACAGTCTTCTGGTATTATTATGACAAGAGATGAAAATGGTAAGTGTTTCTGATTGATTTCCATCTGACTAAGAATAATTAAATTAAAAAAATACTTTGGACCTCTGGTCTATAAAGGGGGGACAGAAACATCATTACTCAAGGTTGCTATGTGGATGAATTCAGACTTTTCCATCTTTCATATTAAAAAAAGAAAAAACATAATTGGCATCAATTATTTTACCATGTCTATTATTTTACCCCATTCCTACATTAAGAGCAAAGATAAGTTTTTAACTTTGTAATTTTAACTATTTTATAATAAATAAATAAAAAAGGTCCCTAGAATAGCATCCATCTATACTGGAGAATTAAAAAATACACTTATCCAACAATACAAGCATCACTTTGTTTGCATGTAGCTAATGATAGCCTCCTACGGATACTTGTTTGAATAAGCAGCACTATTAGAAAGTAAATGACCTGCAAATATTTCAGTTTTTCTTCTTATAAATGGCAAAGCAAAATTATTAACATGACTAGTATAACAAAGGGGAAAAGGTTATAATAGACAAATGTTTAATACCATAGTCTAAATGCTCAATTACCAATTCTTTCAAAATAGCCTTTGGTAGCACAGAAGTCATGCTCTTCCCATTCCTGATGTGGCACAAATAAAAAATACATTTTTATATATCCATAATAAGTCAAACTAATACAGTTATGTTTCTCTTATAGTTCCACCAATAGTAGAGTTTGGCCCAGAGTACTTTGATGGTGTCATTATTAAGTCTGGAGAGAGCCTTAGAATTAAAGCTATGGTACAAGGACGACCAGTACCTCGAGTTACTTGGCTCAAAAATGGAGTTGAAATCGAAAAGAAGATGAATATGGAAATAACTGATGTCCTTGGATCTACCAGCCTCTTTGTTAGAGATGCTACACGAGACCATAGTGGCCTATATACAGTGGAGGCCAAAAATGCCTCTGGTTCCACAAAAGCAGATATTAGAGTGAAAGTACAAGGTACTTTTAAAGAACTTCTTAATGTTACAACTGACAGGATTGGGATTAGTGACATGCCTTATTTTGTATTTTAATGGACAAGGTATAAGAAATTAACCATAGATACTTTTTCTTATAGATACACCAGGAAAAATAGTTGGACCAATACGATTCACTAATATTACTGGTGAGAAGATGACACTATGGTGGGACGCACCCCTCAATGACGGCTGTGCTCCTGTCACCCACTACATCATTGAAAAACGGGAAACAAGCAGACTTTCTTGGGCATTAATCGAAGATAACTGTGAAGCCCAGAGTTACACTGCCGTTAAACTAATAGCTGGCAACGAATACCAGTTCCGTATTTCTGCAGTTAACAAATTTGGTGTTGGGAGACCCCTTGATTCTGACCCAGTGAAAGCTCAAATACAATACAGTAAGTTTCCACTTTTATAAATGGTACTCTGGAATAAGGTTAACTTTCCAACCAAATGTATCTAACTGGCTTTGTTTCTCTGTTTTCTTCCATTTTATAGCGGTTCCTGATGCCCCCGGCACTCCAGAGCCTAGCAATGTAACAGGCAATAGTATTACCCTGACATGGGCAAGGCCAGATTCAGATGGTGGCAGTGAGATTCAACATTACATCCTTGAAAGGAGAGAAAAGAAAAGCACGAGATGGGTCAAAGTGATTAGCAAACGACCCATCTCTGAAACAAGATTCAAAGTCACTGGTTTAATGGAAGGCAATGAATACGAATTCCATGTCATGGCTGAAAATTCAGCAGGAGTAGGACCTGCAAGTGGCATCTCAAGACTAATTAAATGCAGAGAACCTGTTAATCCACCAGGTCCTCCCACAGTGGTAAAAGTAACAGACACATCAAAGACAACTGTAAGCTTAGAATGGTCCAGGCCAGTCTTTGATGGTGGACTGGAAATAATTGGGTACATCATAGAAATGTGCAAAGCTGACCTAGGAGACTGGCACAAGGTGAACACAGAAGCATGTGTGAAAACGAGATACACGGTCACTGATTTACAAGCAGGTGAAGAATACAAATTCCGGGTTAGTGCTATCAACAGTGCTGGAAAAGGAGACAGCTGTGAAGTGACTGGTACAATTAAAGCAGTCGACCGACTGTCAGCTCCTGAATTAGACATTGATGCAAGCTTCAAACAGACTCACATTGTCAGAGCTGGTGCCAGTATCCGCCTTTTTATTGCCTTCCAGGGTAGACCTACTCCTACAGCTGTGTGGAGCAAGTCAGACTCCAACCTTAGTATTCGGGCTGATATCCACACAACAGACTCCTTCAGTACCCTTACTGTGGAAAACTGCAACAGAAACGATGCAGGAAAATATACTCTTACTGTGGAAAACAACAGTGGTAGTAAGTCAATTACATTCACTGTGAAGGTGCTAGACTCTCCAGGGCCACCTGGTCCAATTACCTTCAAGGATGTGACCCGGGGATCTGCTACTTTGATGTGGGATGCGCCTCTACTTGATGGTGGTGCCCGAATCCATCACTATGTGGTAGAGAAACGAGAAGCAAGTCGCCGTAGCTGGCAAGTTGTCAGTGAAAAATGTATTCGTCAGATCTTCAGGGTCAGCGACCTAGCAGAAGGCGTTCCATACTATTTCCGTGTTTCTGCAGAAAACGAGTATGGTATTGGTGAACCATATGAAATGCCTGAACCAGTTGTAGCCACAGAACAGCCAGCACCACCTAGGAGACTTGATGTTGTTGACACTAGCAAATCCTCTGCAGTCTTAGCGTGGCTTAAACCTGAACACGATGGAGGCAGCCGGATTACTGAGTACCTCCTTGAAATGAGACAAAAGGGATCTGACTTCTGGATTGAAGCTGGTCACACCAAACAGATGACTTTCACAGTAGAACGTCTTGTTGAGAACACTGAATACGAATTCCGTGTGAAGGCTAAGAATGATGCTGGCTATAGTGAACCTAGAGAAGCCTTCTCATCTGTCATCATCAAAGAGCCTCAAATTGAGCCAACTGCTGATCTCACTGGAATTACCAACCAGCTCATAACTTGCAAAGCAGGAAGCCCGTTCACCATTGATGTGCCAATCAGTGGTCGTCCAGCCCCCAGAGTAACATGGAAACTGGAAGAAATGAGACTTAAGGAGACTGATAGAGTGAGTATCATAACAACAAAAGATAGGACCACCCTCTCAGTAAAGGACAGCATGAGAGGAGACTCTGGAAGATACTTCTTAACCCTGGAAAACACAGCTGGCGTTAAAACATTTACTGTCACGGTTGTGGTCATTGGAAGACCAGGTCCAGTAACTGGTCCCATTGAAGTCTCATCTGTCTCGGCTGAATCTTGTGTCCTGTCATGGGCTGAACCTAAAGATGATGGAGGCACTGAAATTACTAATTACATCGTTGAAAAGCGTGAGTCCGGTACAACAGCTTGGCAGCTCATTAATTCCAGTGTCAAGCGCACTCAGATTAAAGTCACTCACCTCACAAAATACAAGGAGTACTCTTTCCGTGTCAGTTCAGAAAACAGATTTGGTGTGAGCAAGCCTATAGAATCAGCACCAATTGTTGCTGAGCATCCATTTGGTAAGAAAAATAAAATTCAGATTTCAAAGTCTCTATTATATTTCCACCAAATTGCATGAAGTTGTATTCATATCTGATACCTTTGTTTATATTTAGTCCCACCAAGTGCTCCCACCAGACCTGAAGTCTACCACGTATCTGCAAACTCCATGTCTATTCGTTGGGAAGAACCCTACCATGATGGTGGCAGTAAAATCATTGGCTACTGGGTTGAGAAGAAAGAACGTAACACCATTCTTTGGGTGAAAGAAAACAAAGTGCCATGTTTAGAGTGCAACTACAAGGTGACTGGTTTGGTTGAAGGACTTGAATATCAGTTTAGAACTTATGCACTCAATGCTGCAGGTGTCAGCAAAGCCAGTGAAGCTTCAAGACCTCTAATGGCTCAAAATCCAGTTGGTAGGTATTGAAATTCAAGGGTACATTGGTTTTTACTATTCTTGGTATTAGCAAAACTCAGAGTTGTATTTTTTAACCTTATTTTTTGCATTATTTCTAGACCCACCAGGCAGACCAGAAGTGACAGATGTCACAAGATCAACGGTATCACTGATTTGGTCTGCCCCAGTGTATGATGGAGGCAGCAAGGTTGTGGGCTACATCATAGAGCGTAAGCCAGTCAGTGAGTTTGGAGATGGTCGCTGGCTAAAGTGCAACTATACCATCGTATCAGACAACTTTTTCACTGTAACTGCTCTCAGCGAGGGAGACACTTATGAATTCCGTGTGTTGGCCAAGAATGCAGCAGGTGTAATCAGCAAAGGATCAGAATCCACAGGCCCTGTCACATGCCACGATGAATACGGTACAAAATACCTATCTTCTCCTTTTATGTTGTCACAATTCACTTGAAAATAAACTGTCAGATACTCATTCACATTTATTTTGACTATTGACAGCTCCACCCAAAGCCGAACTGGATGCCAGATTACAGGGTGATCTGGTTACCATTAGAGCAGGTTCGGATCTTGTTCTTGATGCTGCAGTTGGTGGCAAACCTGAACCCAAAATTATCTGGACCAAAGGAGACAAGGAACTGGATCTCTGCGAAAAAGTCTCTTTGCAGTATACTGGCAAACGAGCAACTGCTGTGATCAAGTTCTGTGACAGAAGTGACAGTGGAAAATATACATTAACAGTGAAGAATGCCAGTGGAACCAAGGCCGTGTCTGTCCTTGTCAAAGTTCTTGGTAAGCATGTTAAATGTTCTCGGATTTTTAGAGCGTTTTCTTTACTGGATAGCATTTTCAGTGTCAGCAGAAAAGAATGACCTGCATCATGGCTTGTTCCTATGTCTGTTGCAGACTCCCCTGGCCCATGTGGAAAACTTACCGTCAGCAGAGTAACAGAGGAGAAGTGTACTTTAGCCTGGAGCCTCCCTCAAGAAGATGGAGGAGCAGCTGTGTCTCACTACATTGTAGAAAGACGCGAAACTAGCAGGCTCAACTGGGTGATTGTTGAAGGCGAATGCCCGACCCTGTCCTATGTGGTTACCAGACTCATCAAGAACAATGAATACACATTCAGAGTAAGGGCAGTAAACAAATACGGCCCTGGTGTGCCTGTTGAATCACAGCCAATTGTAGCCAGAAATTCATTCAGTGAGTATCAACGTTTTCTTTCCAACAATTTGGTGATTGGATCAGGGGAGAGGGGCAGTCACGTTAATAAGATTTCACTGATCATCTTTATTTTCATAAAACATAAACAGCTATTCCATCACAACCTGGCATACCTGAAGAAGTTGGGGCCGGCAAAGAGCATATCATTATTCAGTGGACAAAACCAGAATCTGACGGTGGCAGTGAGATCAGCAACTACCTGGTAGACAAACGTGAGAAGAAGAGTCTGCACTGGACACGTGTCAACAGAGATCACGTGGTGTACGATACCAGGCTGAAGGTGACCAGCCTGATGGAAGGTTGCGATTACCAGTTCCGCGTGACTGCAGTGAATGCTGCTGGTAACAGTGAACCCAGTGAAGCGTCCAACTTCATCTCGTGCAGAGAACCATCCTGTGAGTTCTACAGATCATGCATTAGCCTCACATTCACCACAACCACATGATGAGTAATTCTCTGACATGCCAATTCCAGGACCTTGTAGAATTTGTAAAAAGCATATGTCTAGAAAAGCATATGCTTATTGGTGTGATCTTAAATATAGCCTACATCAGAGAACATTTGAACTGTTACTTCTGTTGGCAAGTTAGCGGTTAGCATGGCTGAAAAGTTTTGCAGTATTTCTTCTAACTTATGAAAAAATAAATTATTATGCCACCAATATGCAAGATATATTTTGTGAAACCTTAGAGGGAAATGCATCATACTGATTACAAGCACTGAAGAGAGGCAAAGTCCCTTTTAAGAAGAGGCTCAGCAGAAGCATAAAGTCTCTAATATTTTAATATTGCTGGCAGAATAATTGTTATGAGGACTTCAAAACAAGTGAGAAATCTTTTTATAGAATTTGAACTCAAGTGCTAAAAGAAATAAGTCTTTGGGACTGAACAGATGAAGATGATAAAATGCTGATTCCTATAGTCATTAGAAATATAGAGATGACCTGTAATATTAACCCAGTAAAAGATGAGCAATTAGAGAAAAGTCCCTGAGGATGGGTTAAGCAACATAACAAAGAATATATTATACTCAGCTATGGCAGGAGAGTAGAAACATTTACCTTCCTAAAGTAATTTGTTTCTTAAAGTAATGATAGTGGTCACATTGCATATACATTGCTGTCCTATAATACCAAAGAGCTCAGTTACAAAGATGATCTTGGTAAGTGTGGACAAAGAACAATAGTCCTCTGGGAGTCTTGAAAACAAACAAAAAATAAATCAAGTCTCAAAGTTTGTTTTTATTTGTATAACATCTACATTCTGTTTTTTAAATTCTATAGATACCCCTGGACCACCTTCTGCTCCAAGAGTTGTGGATACCACCAAGCGCAGCATTAGTTTGGCATGGACCAAGCCCATGTATGATGGTGGTGCTGATATCATAGGATATGTACTTGAAATGCAAGAGAAAGACACTGACCAGTGGTACCGAGTGCATACCAATGCCACAATAAGAAATACTGAATTCACTGTGCCAGACCTTAAAATGGGCCAGAAATACTCCTTCCGAGTTGCTGCTGTGAACGTGAAGGGTATGAGTGAATACAGTGAAACGACTGCTGAAATCGAGCCCGTGGAAAGACTAGGTATTTACTCTATAAGCTTTTAGGTGAATTATTTTCTCATCATACCTCTTCTCAAATTAATGAAAGTTTGATATGTCCTTTCCAGAAATACCAGATCTTGAGCTTGCAGACGATCTAAAGAAAACTGTGACCATCAGGGCTGGGGCATCTTTGCGCCTGATGGTCTCTGTGTCTGGTAGACCACCTCCCGTCATCACGTGGAGCAAGAAGGGCATTGACCTTGCGAACCGGGCAATTATAGACAACACTGAAAGCTACTCTTTACTTATTGTAGACAAGGTTAATCGGTATGATGCTGGAAAATACACAATTGAAGCTGAAAATCAATCTGGCAAGAAATCAGCAACAGTGCTTGTTAAAGTATACGGTAAGCATTTTTCTTAAAATTGACTATACTGGGAGTAGATTCTCTAGAAAGGTACAGCTTGACCTCTGATCACCTTTCCAAAGAAGCCCTATATTGTTGATTGTATTTTTCTGAAAAAAAAAAAAGTCTATCAACTAAGAGGAAGGTACCACCTTTTGTTATTTTTTGTCTTTTTTCAGATACTCCTGGTCCCTGTCCTTCAGTGAAAGTTAAGGAAGTATCAAGAGATTCTGTGACTATTACTTGGGAAATTCCCACAATTGATGGTGGCGCTCCAGTCAGCAATTACATTATTGAGAAGCGTGAAGCTGCCATGAGAGCATTCAAAACAGTAACTACCAAATGCAGCAAGACACTCTACCGCATTTCCGGACTTGTAGAAGGAATGATGTACTATTTCAGAGTGCTTCCAGAAAACATTTATGGCATTGGAGAACCCTGTGAAACATCAGATGCTGTGTTAGTCTCAGAAGTGCCCTTGGTGCCCACAAAACTAGAAGTGGTTGATGTCACCAAATCCACTGTCACTCTTGCCTGGGAAAAACCACTCTACGATGGTGGTAGCCGACTCACTGGCTATGTTCTGGAGGCCTGTAAGGCTGGCACAGAAAGATGGATGAAGGTTGTCACCTTAAAACCCACAGTCCTAGAGCACACTGTTATTTCCTTAAATGAGGGTGAACAATACTTATTTAGAGTGAGGGCACAAAATGAGAAAGGTGTATCAGAAGCAAGAGAGATCGTCACAGCTGTGACTGTTCAAGACCTCAGAGGTATGTACTAAACAGTCAAAAAACAACAGTAAAGTAAAAGCCATTCTGAGTTCTTGATACTTTATTGTTAGAAATAATGCTTAAAAATAAATGCCTCATTTCTTTCTTACAGTGTTGCCAACAATTGATCTTTCTACAATGCCTCAAAAGACCATCCACGTGCCCGCTGGCAGACCAATTGAGCTGGTAATACCAATCACCGGTCGTCCACCTCCTACTGCTTCATGGTTCTTTTCTGGTTCTAAACTGAAAGAATCAGAACGTGTGACAGTTGAAACTCACACTAAAGTAACTAAATTAACCATTCGTGAAACCACTATAAGAGATACTGGAGAATATACACTTGAATTAAAAAATGTTACTGGAACTACTTCAGACACCATTAAAGTTATCATTCTTGGTAAGGATATGTGATAAAGATACAAGAAAGCCACTGATCTTCCGTTATCCAATTTTGATTTGATGCAATAATTTCTTGGCTTTCTTTTGCTTTTATAGACAAACCTGGTCCACCAACTGGGCCTATCAAGATTGATGAAATTGATGCTACCTCAGTTACTATTTCCTGGGAACCACCCGAATTGGATGGTGGTGCTCCATTGAGTGGTTATGTGGTGGAACAGCGTGATGCGCATCGTCCAGGATGGCTGCCAGTTTCTGAATCAGTGACTAGACAAACATTTAAGTTTACCAGACTCACGGAAGGAAATGAGTATGTGTTCCGTGTGGCTGCAACAAACCGCTTCGGGATTGGCTCATACTTGCAGTCC
The DNA here is from genome assembly GCA_004027295.1 of Dolichotis patagonum. Lineage (NCBI taxonomy): Eukaryota > Metazoa > Chordata > Mammalia > Rodentia > Caviidae > Dolichotis > Dolichotis patagonum. The sequence goes on along the minus strand of PVJX010002227.1, from coordinate 27,538 downwards.
GAGGTCATAGAATGCCGAAGCAGCATCAGTAAGTCCTTGGACCTTTCTGCCACCACCCCTCATCTCCGATTCCACATGTTAACAAAAAGGAATTTGTTTTCATCATGCCCTGCTGTAAAGAAAAATTAGCTCACAAAATTAACTGCACAACTTATGGTTTCTAAACCTCATTTCCTCCAAAGTTTTTAACATGGTTAATTTAAGTACTTTTATGAAAGAGAAAAGAAAGAAATTTAAGTACTTTTATGAAAGAGAAAAGAAAGAAGTTAGGAAATGAGGATGAAAAGATGTGAAGAAGGGAGGAAGGGATGGACAGAGAGAGGGATGAAAAGGAGGAGGGAGGGTGAGTAAGGAGGAGGAAAGTGGGCTATGTTGTCACAAAAAAAATTACAGAGTGCATACTTAATAAATGTTTATAATTTTGCAGAAAATAAGGAGCAGCAAAAAAGTATAAAAGTGAATGCATTGGGGACAGAGCCACAAGTGTCATATATCACTTAAATTGTCAGCTGAAAGCTAAGATACACACAAATACATGAGACTTTAATTTATTCATATTGCCATATTGTGCTTATCTTTGTCTTGCTGCAGGTATTCCTGGGCCCCCAGAAACATTACAGATATTTGATGTCTCCCGTGATGGCATGACACTTACTTGGTACCCACCTGAAGATGACGGTGGCTCCCAAGTGACTGGGTACATTGTGGAGCGCAAAGAAGTGAGAGCAGACCGATGGGTCCGTGTAAATAAAGTACCAGTGACAATGACGCGGTATCGCTCCACTGGCCTTATTGAAGGCTTAGAATATGAACACCGCGTCACAGCCATCAATGCAAGAGGGGCTGGAAAACCAAGTCGTCCTTCCAAACCCATAGTTGCCATGGATCCAATTGGTAAATACATTTTGCCTAAGTCAAATTTATTGAGATATAATTTATATGCAGTAAGATTCATCCTTCTGTAGTAGATAGTTCTGTGAGTTGTGAAAAGTGTACTGTTTAGAAACTGCCACACAATCAAACTTATAGAATACAAAATACAGAAAACAAAAACGAGTCTAATGCTAACAAGTCAGGTATTTCAACGTTTCACTAAATTTGCAAGGTGGCACCATTAACTTTCAACTTTGAAGCAACTTTAACAAGTATGTTTTTGTCATCTTCTTCCCAGCTCCACCAGGAAAGCCACAAAATCCAAGAGTTACTGATACAACAAGGACATCTGTCTCTTTGGCCTGGAGTGTTCCAGAAGATGAAGGAGGATCTAAAGTCACAGGCTACTTGATTGAAATGCAAAAAGTAGATCAACATGAATGGACCAAATGTAATACTACTCCAACCAAGATTCGGGAGTATACTCTAACACACCTACCTCAGGGCGCTGAATACAGATTCCGTGTCCTTGCTTGTAATGCTGGTGGACCTGGGGAGCCTGCTGAGGTACCAGGAACAGTCAAAGTCACTGAGATGCTTGGTAAGACATATGATCATTCACTTTCAACTCTTAACGGCCTTAAGATTTTCCTACTCTCTTCCCACCAAAGAATTCTAAATTGTAACTCTGCCTTTTTCCCTAGAATATCCTGACTATGAACTTGATGAAAGATACCAGGAAGGTGTCTTTGTAAGACAAGGTGGAGTCATCAAACTTACCATACCAATCAAAGGAAAACCATTCCCGATATGTAAATGGACCAAGGAAGGCCAGGATATTAGTAAGCGTGCCATGATTGCAACATCTGAAACACACACTGAACTTGTGATCAAAGAAGCAGACAGGAATGATTCTGGAACCTATGACTTGGTTCTGGAAAATAAATGTGGCAAGAAGACGGTTTATATCAAGGTCAAAGTAATAGGAAGTCCCAACACTCCTGAAGGGCCACTTGAATATGATGACATACAAGCCCGCTCTGTGAGGGTCAGCTGGAGAGCTCCTGCTGATGACGGTGGTGCTGACATCTTAGGCTACATCCTTGAGAGAAGAGAAGTGCCTAAGGCTGCCTGGTATACCATTGATTCCAGAGTCCGGGGCACATCTCTGGTGGTAAAAGGCCTCAAAGAAAATGTGGAATACCATTTCCGTGTCTCAGCAGAAAACCAGTTTGGCATAAGCAAACCCTTGAAATCTGAGGAACCAGTAATACCAAAAACACCACTGAGTAAGTGCTCTTTCAACCACAGAGCTAAAACAATTATTTCATTATCTTGTGTTTTAAAATGAAAGCCATCATCTTACAAGGTTTGAGACTGTAACATGTACATGTTTTCTACTTACATTAATAGATCCTCCAGAACCTCCAAGCAATCCTCCAGAAGTACTTGATGTGACCAAGAGTTCTGTTAGCTTGTCCTGGTCCCGTCCCAAGGATGATGGTGGCTCTCGAGTCACAGGTTACTACATCGAACGCAAGGAGACATCAACTGACAAATGGGTCAGACACAACAAGACTCAGATAACCACCACGATGTACACCGTCACTGGACTTGTTCCCGATGCTGAATATCAGTTCCGTATCATTGCACAGAATGATGTTGGCCTCAGCGAGACCAGCCCTGCTTCTGAACCAGTTGTTTGCAAAGATCCCTTTGGTAAGGAAAGAATTTCCAATGGAGATAAAGCAAAACCTTCTTTAGTCTTGTTCTCCTATTTCGCAGGTAAATCTGATTCTCTTTTCAATTGTCTTAAAATATTTCAGATAAACCAAGCCAACCAGGAGAACTTGAGATTCTTTCAATATCCAAAGATAGTGTCACTCTACAGTGGGAGAAACCTGAATGTGATGGTGGCAAAGAAATCCTTGGCTACTGGGTTGAATACAGACAGTCCGGAGACAGTGCTTGGAAGAAGAGCAACAAGGATCGTATCAAGGACAGGCAGTTCACAATTGGGGGATTGCTTGAAGCTACTGAATATGAATTCAGGGTTTTTGCTGAGAACGAGACTGGACTTAGCAGACCTCGAAGAACAGCTATGTCTATAAAGACTAAGTTGACATGTAAGTAGCCTTTAACTTGCTACTTATAATTCACGAACTAAACAACATGTTGAGACTAATTTTTCCTCTACACTGAATAGAACTGTGGCAAGCTTTATTGGAAAGCAAGTGTTTGAAAAGAAACTACTCCTGCTGGTATATGTACACACGGGGAATGGTTGATAAATTCTCTAGGAAGCCATTCCAAGAACATAATGCCAGCAGGAAATGTTTGGTACACTAAACTAAGGACATTCCTGGAGTAATTTTGCTCTGATGTAATGAATTTTTTATACTTCCTAGGAAGACTTGAACTTCAATGAACTTAAGTAAAGGCAGTAATACTATAGTTTATACAAAGGATTATATAAGCTTCCCCAGAACCTTATATTACATTATTAATGTCCTCCCAGTCACCTACATAATAATGTGTTAAAGGGCTCATTTAACCCTAATTTCCCATGTGACTTAGAAAAATGACTTCAAAAAACTTTTTAAGAATTAGACTTATATGTAAATCACAGTATCTAATAAAGTGTTAGTAGAATAAATTCATTCCTGATACACAAGGGCAGAGGGTTATAGAGTCAGTGGCATCAACACATTGAAGAGTATCTTTCATCTCCTTCAGCTGGAGAGGCTCCAGGAATACGCAAAGAAATGAAGGATGTTACCACCAAACTGGGAGAAGCTGCTCAGCTCTCGTGCCAGATTGTTGGAAGGCCTCTTCCCGACATCAAATGGTACCGATTTGGTAAGGAGCTCGTGCAAAGCCGGAAATACAAAATGTCTTCAGATGGACGTACACATACTCTGACGGTAATGACAGAGGAACAAGAAGATGAAGGCGTCTATACCTGCATAGCTACCAATGAAGTTGGAGAAGTAGAAACCAGTAGTAAGCTTCTCCTGCAGGCAGCACCACAGTTCCACCCGGGTTACCCACTGAAAGAGAAATACTATGGTGCTGTAGGCTCTACACTCCGACTCCATGTTATGTACATTGGCCGTCCAGTACCCGCCATGACCTGGTTCCATGGGCAGAAACTATTGCAAAACTCAGAGCACATTACCATTGAAAACACTGAGCACTATACACATCTCGTCATGAAGAATGTTCAGCGTAAGACTCATGCTGGGAAATACAAAGTTCAGCTCAGCAATGTTTTTGGAACAGTTGATGCCTTCCTTGATGTGGAAATACAAGGTATTTTGGTTTTGTTTTCAGTGATTTTATTTTTTTAAACAATTTTGGGAAACACACCAAGTATGCAGGTTACAGTTGTAAATGCAATTATATTTCCTCCCAACAGATAAACCAGATAAGCCCACAGGGCCAATTGTGATTGAAGCTCTACTGAAGAACTCTGTGGTGATCAGCTGGCAACCACCTGCCGATGATGGAGGCTCCTGGATCACCAATTATGTGGTGGAGAAATGTGAGGCCAAGGAAGGGGCTGAATGGCAATTGGTGTCTTCAGCTATCTCAGTGACAACCTGTAGAATCGTGAACCTCACTGAAAATGCTGGCTACTATTTCCGGGTATCGGCTCAGAACACCTTCGGCATCAGTGAGCCTCTAGAGGTTGCTTCAGTTGTGATCATCAAGAGTCCATTTGGTAAGTGCAACCAGATAATCTCATACGGAAAACTCTGCCTTTATGTAAAACTTTTTGAATAGATATAAATTTTGAAAGGAAACTAAAGATTTGGATAAAGTAAAATATCTTTCCTGTTGCTTTAATTGAATGCATATTAAAAAGGGGAAATACATGTGCTACCTTTTTCTTTATAAAGAAATTTTAGTTTTGTTAAGTCTTTTAGCACAATGTAGCCATTTTCGTTTGTCTAGAATAGCTATTTTTAATATAGCTTTAGAATCAATGTGTTTTTAATATCTTTTAATAAAGATGCCTTTTTTACCTCATGACTCAAATCTCTTTCTTTCCTTTCTTTCTTTCTTTCTTTCTTCTTTCTTTCCTTCTTTTAACAGAAAAGCCAGGTGCTCCTGGAAAACCAACTATTACTGCTATCACAAAAGATTCTTGTGTTGTGGCTTGGAAGCCACCTGCCAGTGATGGAGGTGCAAAGATTAGAAATTACTACCTCGAGAAGCGTGAGAAGAAGCAGAATAAATGGATTTCTGTGACAACAGATGAAATTCGAGAAACTGTCTTCTCTGTGCAAAACCTTATTGAAGGTCTGGAATATGAGTTCCGTGTGAAATGTGAAAACCTAGGCGGAGAAAGTGAATGGAGTGAAACATCAGAACCTGTCACTCCCAAATCTGATGTCCCAATTCAGGCACCACATTTTAAAGAAGAACTGAGAAATCTAAGTGTAAGATATCAGAGCAATGCCACCTTGGTCTGCAAAGTGACTGGTCACCCGAAGCCTGTCGTGAAATGGTACAGACAAGGCAAGGAAATCATTGCCGATGGATTAAAGTACAGGATTCAAGAATTCAAGGGTGGCTACCATCAGCTCATTATTGCAAGTGTCACCGATGATGATGCTACAGTATATCAAGTCAGAGCTACCAACCAAGGAGGATCTGTGTCTGGTACTGCCTCCTTGGATGTGGAAGGTAAAAACAAATCAGTAAACACAAGTTTAGTGTTAGATGACCTATCGTTAATTTTAGGGAGAAAAATGTTACCCTTAAATAGATATTGTGAGGTGTTGCTAAGTCATCTTCTCTCTTCTTTTGTTCTGATATAGTTCCGGCTAAGATACACTTGCCTAAAAATCTTGAAGGCATGGGAGCAGTTCACGCTCTCCGAGGCGAGGTGGTCAGCATCAAGATCCCTTTCAGCGGCAAACCAGATCCTGTGATCACCTGGCAAAAAGGACAAGATCTCATTGACAATAATGGCCACTACCAAGTTATCGTCACAAGGTCCTTTACATCTCTTGTTTTCTCCAATGGAGTGGAGAGAAAGGATGCCGGATTCTATGTGGTCTGTGCTAAAAACAGATTTGGAATCGATCAGAAGACAGTTGAACTGGACGTGGCTGATGTTCCTGACCCACCCAGAGGAGTCAAAGTTAGTGATGTTTCACGAGATTCTGTCAACCTAACGTGGACAGAGCCAGCTTCTGATGGTGGCAGCAAAATCACCAATTATATTGTTGAAAAATGTGCAACTACCGCAGAAAGATGGATACGCGTAGGACAGGCCCGAGAAACACGCTATACCGTGATAAACTTATTTGGAAAAACAAGTTACCAGTTCCGGGTAATAGCTGAAAATAAGTTTGGCCTAAGCAAGCCTTCTGAGCCTTCTGAGCCAACCATAACCAAAGAAGATAAGACCAGAGCTCTGAACTATGATGAAGAGGTCGATGAAACCAGGGAAGTTACCATGACTAAAGCATCTCACTCTAAAACCAAGGAACTCTATGACAAATATATGATCGCCGAAGATCTTGGGCGCGGTGAGTTTGGAATTGTTCACCGTTGTGTTGAAACATCCTCAAAGAAGACATTCATGGCCAAATTTGTTAAAGTCAAAGGAACTGATCAGGTATTAGTAAAGAAGGAGATTTCCATTCTGAACATTGCTAGACACAGAAACATCTTATACCTCCATGAATCATTTGAAAGCATGGAAGAATTAGTTATGATCTTTGAGTTCATATCAGGACTTGACATCTTTGAACGCATCAACACAAGTGCTTTTGAACTTAATGAAAGAGAAATTGTAAGCTATGTTCGCCAAGTCTGTGAAGCTCTTGAGTTCTTACACAGTCATAGTATTGGACACTTTGACATCAGACCAGAAAATATTATTTACCAAACAAGAAGGAGCTCCGTCATTAAAATAATAGAATTTGGCCAAGCCCGGCAACTGAAACCAGGAGAAAACTTCAGGCTTTTCTTCACTGCTCCTGAATACTATGCCCCTGAAGTCCACCATCATGACGTTGTCAGTACAGCCACAGATATGTGGTCCCTTGGTACACTGGTATATGTATTACTGAGTGGTACCAATCCATTCCTGGCTGAAACTAACCAACAGATAATTGAGAACATCATGAATGCTGAATATACTTTTGATGAAGAAGCATTCAAAGAAATTAGCTTTGAAGCCATGGATTTTGTTGACCGACTATTAGTGAAAGAAAGAAAATCTCGCATGACAGCATCTGAGGCACTCCAGCACCCATGGCTAAAGCAGAGGATTGAAAATGTCAGTACTAAAGTCATCAGAACATTAAAACACCGGCGTTATTACCATACCCTGATCAAGAAAGACCTCCACATGGTTGTGTCAGCAGCCCGAATTTCCTGTGGTGGTGCTATTCGATCTCAGAGGGGAGTGAATGTTGCCAAAGTTAAAGTAGCACCCATTGAAATTGGTCCAGTTTCTGGGCAGATAATGCATGCAGTTAGCGAAGAGGGAGGATATGTCAAATATGTATGCAAAATTGAAAATTATGATCAGGCTACCCAAGTGACCTGGTACTTTGGTGTCAGACAGTTGGAGAACAGTGAGAAGTATGAAATCACCTACGCAGATGGTGTGGCCACCATGTACGTCAAAGACATCACTAAATTCGATGATGGCACCTATAGGTGCAAAGTAGTCAATGACTACGGTGAAGACAGTTCCTATGCAGAGCTGTTTGTTAAAGGTGTGAGAGAAGTCTATGATTATTACTGCCGTAGAAGCGTGAAGAAAATCAAGCGCAGAACAGATGCAATGAGACTCCTGGAGAGGCCACCTGAATTTACCCTTCCACTCTATAACAAGACAGCTTATGTGGGTGAAAATGTCCGGTTTGGAGTAACTATAACTGTCCACCCAGAGCCTCGTGTGACATGGTATAAATCAGGTCAGAAAATCAAACCGGGTGAAGATGACAAGAAGTATACATTTGAGTCTGACAAAGGTCTTTACCAATTAACGATCAACAGCGTAACTGCAGAAGATGATGCTGAATATACTGTTGTGGCAAGGAACAAGTACGGTGAAGACAGCTGTAAAGCAAAGCTGACTGTAACCCTACACCCACCTCCAGCAGAAACTACCCTAAGACCCATGTTCAAACGGCTCCTGGCAAATGCAGAATGCCAAGAAGGCCAGAGCATTTGCTTTGAGATCAGAGTCTCTGGCATTCCCCCACCAACACTAAAATGGGAGAAAGATGGTCAGCCACTGTCCCTTGGGCCTCACATTGAAATTGTCCATGAAGGCTTGGATTATTATGCCTTGCACATCAGGGATACTTTCCCTGAAGACACGGGTTATTATAGAGTCACAGCCACCAATACAGCGGGATCCACCAGCTGCCAGGCTCACTTGCAAGTGGAACGCTTGCGATATGTCAAGCAGGAATTTGAGAGTAAGGAGGAGCGTGAGCGACACGTACAAAAACAGATCGACAAGACACTGAGAATGGCTGAAATTCTTTCTGGAACTGAGACTGTGTCACTGACACATGTAGCCCAAGAGGCTCTGAGAGAAGCTGCCATCCTGTACAAACCAGCCGTCAGCACTAAGACTGTGAAAGGAGAGTACCGACTTGAGACAGAAGAAAAGAAGGAGGAGAGAAAATTCCGTATGCCTTATGAGGTCCCAGAGCCACGCAAGTACCAGCAAACCACTGTGGAAGAAGACCAGCGCATCAAGCAATTCGTGCCAATGTCTGACATGAAATGGTACAAGAGGATCCGTGATCAGTTCGAAATGCCTGGGAAACTTGACAGAATTGTACAGAAAAGACCCAAGCGCATCCGCCTTTCAAGATGGGAACAGTTCTACGTGATGCCCCTTCCTCGCATCACAGATCAATACAGACCCAGGTGGCGGATCCCCAAACTCTCCCAAGATGACCTGGAAATGGTGAGACCAGCCCGCCGGCGTACGCCTTCTCCCGATTATTACTTCTATTACAGACCCAGGAGACGTTCTCTGGGTGACATGTCAGATGAGGAATTGCTCCTCCCCATCGATGACTACCTAGCCATGAAGAGAACAGAGGAAGAGAGGCTGCGTCTCGAGGAAGAGCTCGAGTTAGGCTTCTCGGCTTCACCTCCCAGCCGAAGCCCTCCGCGCTTTGAGCTTTCCAGCCTACGTTACTCTTCACCACAAGCTCATGTTAAGGTGGAGGAAAAAAGGAAAGACTTCAGGTATTCAACCTATCACGTCCCTACAAAGGAGGAAACGAGCACAAGCTACGCTACGCTTCGTGAAAGGCACGCCCGGGCCTCCTACCGACAGCCCAAGCAGCGACAGAGGATCATGGCTGAGAAGGAGGACGAGGAGCTGCTCCGGCCAGTGACCACCACCCAGCGTCTCTCGGAGTACAGAAGCGAGCTTGACCACATGGCGAAGGAAGAAAAGTCTAAAAAGAAGTCAAGACGACAGAGGCAAGTGACGGAAATAACGGAGATTGAGGAGGAATATGAAATCGCAAGGCATGCTAAAAGAGAATCGTCCGAATCCGTGTCTAAACTGCTGAGACGCCGGCGCTCTCTGTCCCCCACTTACATCGAGCTGATGAGGCCAGTGTCCGAGCTGATCCGATCACGTCCACAACCGGCAGAGGAATCAGAAGATGACTTAGAAAGAAGGTCCCCTACTCCAGAGAGAACTCGCCCACGCTCCCCCAGCCCCGTGTCTAGTGAGAGATCACTCTCCAGATTTGAGAGGTCTGCGCGATTTGATATCTTTTCCAGGTATGAGTCCATGAAAGCCGCTTTGAAGACTCAGAAGACATCAGAAAGGAAGTATGAAGTTTTGAGCCAGCAGCCTTTCACGCTGGACCACGCCCCTCGCATCACATTGAGAATGCGCTCCCACAGAGTGCCAAGTGGCCAAAGTACACGCTTCATCTTAAACGTTCAGTCTAAACCAACCGCCGAGGTTAAATGGTACCATAACGGTGTGGAACTCCAAGAGAGCAGTAAGATTCACTACACCAACACAAGTGGGGTCCTGACCCTGGAAATTCTGGATTGTCATAGTGAAGACAGCGGAACCTACCGTGCTGTATGCACCAACTACAAAGGTGAAGCTTCTGACTACGCGACCCTGGATGTAAGTGGAGGCGATTATACCACCTATGCATCCCGGCGCAGGGATGAGGAGGTCCCCAGATCAGTGTTCCCTGAGCTGACAAAAACAGAGTCATATGCGGTTTCATCATTCAAGAAAACATCTGAGATGGAAGCTTCTTCATCTGTCAGGGAGATGAAATCTGAGATGACAGAGACAAGGGAAAGTCTCTCGTCATACGAACACTACGCCGCTGCAGAGATGAAAAGCACTGCATTAGCGGAAAAGTCAGTGGAAGAAAAATCCACAGCCAGAAAGATCAAGTCGACTTTGGCAGCAAGAATCCTAACAAAACCACGGTCCATAACTGTCTATGAAGGAGAGTCTGCAAGGTTTTCGTGTGATACCGATGGTGAGCCAGTACCAACTGTGACCTGGCTGCGTGGAGGTCAAGTGATAAGTACTTCTGCCCGCCACCAGGTGACCACCACGAAGTATAAGTCGACCTTTGAGATCTCCTCAGTGCAGGCGTCTGATGAAGGCAGCTATAGTGTGGTGGTAGAAAATAGCGAGGGGACACAGGAAGCGCAATTCACCTTGACTGTCCAAAAGGCCAGAGTCACTGAAAAGGCTGTGACATCACCACCAAGAGTCAAGTCCCCAGAGCCTCGGGTGAAATCCCCAGAAGCTGCTAAGTCTCCAAAACGAGTGAAATCTCCAGAACCAGTGACTTCTCCTCCCAAAGCTGTATCACCCACAGAGACAAAGCCCACACCAACAGAGAAAGCTCAGCAGCTACCAGCCTCTGCCCCACCGAAGATAAGTCGGTCCCTGAAAGCAGAAGCATCTAAAGATATTGCAAAGCTGACTTGTGCAGTTGAAAGTAGTGTATTAAGTGCAAAAGAGGTCACATGGTATAAAGATGGCAAGAAACTCAAAGAAAATGGACATTTCCAATTTCATTACTCAGCAGATGGTACCTATGAGCTCAAAATTTATAACCTCACAGAATCTGATTGTGGAGAGTATGTTTGTGAGGTTTCTGGTGAAGGTGGAACTTCCAAAACTAGCTTCCAGTTTAAGGGACAGGCCTTTAAGAGTATCCATGAGCAAGTATCAAGTGTGTCAGAAACTAAGAAATTAGCTCAGAAAACTGCTGAGTCAACAGAAACCAAGAAAACTGAACCAAAAGCTCCAGAACCAATTTCCTCAAAACCAGTAATTGTTACTGGGCTGCAGGATACCACAGTTTCTTCAGACAGCATTGTTAAATTTACAGTTAAAGCCACTGGAGAACCCCAGCCAACTGTCACCTGGACAAAGGATGGAAAGGTAATCAGTTCTTAAATGTACCCAACTTTATCTTCTAAAAAAACTAACTTCTCCCCTCATCCCTAACTCCCTATCCCTTTCAATAACTCATATCACTTGCACTCCACAGGCAATTACACAAGGAGGTAAATACAAACTCTCTGAAGACAAAGGAGGATTCCGCTTAGAAATTCATAAGACTGAAACTTCTGACAGTGGACTGTACACTTGTACAGTAACAAACTCAGCTGGATCAGTGTCCTCCAGCTGCAAACTGACAATAAAAGGTAAGTTAGCTTTTGCTTTTTTATTTTTTATTTTTCTTGAGACAGGGTGCCTCTATCTAGTTCAGGCTGGCCTTGAACTCACTATGTATAGCCCAGGATGGTCTAGAATTCACAATGGTGTTTCTGCCAGTGCTGGGATTACAGGTATGCACCACCATGCCCAGCTTTGTTCTTAAGCACTATTTTTTAAAGAAAACAATACTAAGGAAAAATTTTAAAAATCCTCCATTACACATACATGAGAAAATTTTAAAATAAAACTATTTTTCTAACTCCAGAATCCCATTTGTAAACAAATACAAAAATACATACATTTGAAGTTAATGTATGCTTTTGTATTAGCAGGAAAAGCATGCCTAATTACATGTAATATTACATACAATTCCATGAGCAAGTCCTTGCTCCCAGAATAAGTGAAAATAAAGTCACACAAACATACAAAGTGATACTGCTTCCCTAAAACTTTATTTTTGCTATTTTTCCAGAGCAGCACAAAGTTAGGTTTTCTCAGTTAAAATTATTTGAATTTCACCTCAGTCTTCTAAAAGCAATTTAAATTTTTAAGTTGTTCAAAGTCTCTTAAGTCCACATATCTACTAAATTCTCTGACTATTCTTTCCAAAATATTTTTGGTGCACTGTAAAAATTATCTTCAGTTTGGTTTAATGCAACTTTACATTCATTTCAAAGGTCATTTCCAGAGTTTTCCAAGATTGAAACAAACAGAATTGGTGTTACCTATATGGCATTTTTCTACATGATAAAGGGTAGGAGGTCTCTTTTCAATTCAGTTTGCCTTACAAAGGTTTCTTTTTTTAGCTGCAAAAGAGAGTGAGACGCAGAAAGTATCTGTACGAAAGACCTCTGAAATCACATCTCAGAAGAAGGCAGTTGTCCAAGAGGAAATCTCCCAAAAGGCCCTAATTTCTGAAGAAGTGAAGATATCAGAGGCGAAATCTCAAGAAAAGCTAGCCCTCAAAGAGGAAGTCAAGAAATCAGCAGCAACCTCCTTGGAAAAGTCCATTGTCCATGAAGAAGTCACTAAATCATCACAGGCATCAGAAGAGATCAGAACTCAAGCTGAGATTAAAGCATTTTCTACTCAGATGAGCATAACTGATGGCCAAAAAGTGACTTTAAAAGCCAATATTGCTGGCGCTACCGATGTGAAATGGGTACTAAATGGAGTAGAACTCACTAACTCTGAGGAGTACAGATATGGTGTCTCAGGCAGTGACCAGACCCTCACCATCAAGCAAGCCAGTCACAAAGATGAAGGAATCCTCACCTGCATAGGCAAAACCAGCCAAGGCATTGTCAAGTGTCAGTATGACCTGACCCTGGGCAAAGAACTGTCAGATGCTCCAGCCTTCATCTCACAGCCCAGATCTCAAAATATTAACGAAGGACAAAATGTTCTCTTTTCTTGTGAGATCAGTGGGGAGCCATCCCCTGAAATCGAATGGTTTAAAAACAACCTGCCAGTAAGTTAAATTATGAACATACTATGGAAGACAAGTTTTAAACACCGCATCTACTGCCGAATGTAAATGCTGTTTATTCCTTTCATTTTAGATTTCTGTTTCTTCACATATCAGCGTAAGCCGCTCCAGAAATGTATACACGCTTGAAATCCGAAACGCATCCGTAAGTGACAGTGGAAAATACACAGTTAAGGCCAAAAACTTCCGTGGCCAGTGCTCAGCTACAGCTTCCTTAACAGTCATTCGTAAGTATATCTTTGCCATCTTCCTTACTGGTTTAAAGACCTTCGTATGTGTGTGTGTGTGTATGTGTGAGTGCGCGCGTGTGTTTGTGTGTGTGTGTGCATGTGGGAGTGCCTGGTGTGTCTTTTCAGCACAGAAAACTCCCAGAATCCTCACTGAACTCCATGTGTGAGAGGGACCGGCATCCTTCGTGAATTCATCCTTAGAGCCAATTTCTTTACAGCTAAACAGAACCTTGAATAAGTTAAATTTCAAAGTACAGCTGCCCTGTAGTATTTCTAGAATGTATGTTGATCATTTGCAATATGACTAATCATTTTTCTCCTAGTGATTCTTAGTACCTGCATGTAATGTAATGATAGAAATACAAGGATTCGTTTCTTGGAGACATTGAGCTAGCTCTTGACAAATGTATGTATCTATGTATCTGCTTATGCTTCGACAGCACATTGTTTGGGTTATGTTTTTGTGTGTGCTTTTGCAAGCCAACTTCGGATGTCACCAATTAACCAGATGTCATTGATGTTCACTGTGTATCCGCTATGCTCCACAGCTCTAATCGAAGAACCTCCCAAAGAGGTAGTATTGAGGACAATTGGCGACACGAGCTTGCAAGGAAGCTTCTCGTCTCAGTCAGTCCAAATGTCTGCCTCCAAGCAGGAGGCCTCCTTCAGCAGTTTCAGCAGCAGCAGTGCTAGCAGCATGACTGAAATGAAATTTGCAAGCATGTCTGCCCAAAGCATGTCCTCCATGCAAGAGTCCTTTGTAGAAATGAGTTCCAGCAGTTTTATGGGAAAATCTAGCATGACACAACTGGAAAGCTCAACTAGTAGAATGCTTAAAGCAGGCATAAGAGGTGAGCAATACAATTACTGGTAGAGGTAGACAAGCCAAGTAGTATGGTATAGTCTTTGGTACATATAATTCAGTAGAGAGCAAATCATTATGTTTTCAGTGATCCTAAAACTTTGTTGTCGTTGTTCTGTAAAGGATTTCCACCTAAAATCGAAGCTCTTCCCTCTGACATCAGCATCGATGAAGGAAAAGTTCTAACAGTAGCCTGCGCATTTACAGGGGAGCCTACCCCAGAAATAACATGGTCCTGTGGTGGAAGAAAAATTCAAAACCAAGAACAACAAGGGAGATTCCACATTGAAAACACAGATGACTTAACGACCTTGATCATCATGGACGTACAGAAACAAGATGGAGGACTTTATACCCTGAGTTTAGGGAATGAATTTGGGTCTGACTCTGCCACTGTGAATATAAATATTCGCTCCATGTAAGGGCCTGTGCTCTTACACATCTATACTCATTCTTAACTTTACACAAATGATTCACATGGACTAATCTTTCTGATCTGTAAATATTTTTTTAAAAGGTAGTTTTGTATCCACCTAAATGAGTCGAAGTTCAAAAATAAGCATTTCAATCTTTATGTAATTGTTGACCTCAGAATACATTTGCTGATGACATGTACATACTGTATATAGCCGGATTAACGGTTATAAAGTTTTGTACCATTTATTTTATGACATTTTACAATGTAACTTTTGAAACTAACTGTTGGCAGGAGAAAGTTTCTTAGGGAACGAATACCCTGCTCAACATTTTATCAATCTTTGTGCCTCAACATACCGTTGATGTCTAAGTATGCCTCAGTGGGTCGAGAAATTCCCCACTGAAGATGCCCTGTCCACCTTAAAGATAATGATGCCGCACATGTCACCCGATGTGTGTGCCAATACCTATTGAATCAGAAATGTAAGGCATTGGTGATGTTTGCATTTACCCTCCTGTAAGCAACACTTTAACGTCTTACATTTTCTCTGATAGTGTCACACTTAAAATTATCATGACTTAAATATTACCAGAGCAAAGTGTAACGGCCAACACTTTGTTCGCTCATTTTACACTGTCTCTGACATAAAGAGTGCCTGGATAACTTGGAAAAGTACCATCTCCTGGCCATCCCCTCATTTAACCAAGCTATCCAAGTATTCCTATGTCAGAGTAGTGTCAACTCCTGGAGGTCCCGGTGCAGCCAATGCCTCTGTGTGGTAGCTCTAAATTTAAATTACACATGAAAAACCGGGCAACTAAGCAGTGAGCCACAGCAAAGAAATAAGTAAAGCACAACATCAAAATGAAGCTGTTGTTAACTTAAAAACAATATTACCAACTGCCCAAAATGTCAATTTGATATAGTCTTCATGCAGGTATAAATTCAGTTGTTAGTTATAATTGTTGGACCTCCTTGAGCTAGTAACAACAAAATAAAGCAAGCTATCTGCACCTCAAAATGTGTGTTTGGTTATTTTTTGAGACATTATGGGATGGGGAAGTACATACTTCCATATATTACGTAAATGATCACAGCTAAGATGAAGCAATGCAAGTTCAAAATACCCCAGGTTAATAACCATTTATTAACACATTTCGCACAAATAAGATGAAGTAATGCAAGCCCATGTATATTCTTTTTTTAACTTGACTTTTCATTAGTGAATATTTGTCATATATATTGACCATACTCATTATAGGGAATTTGTACCTGTACATAATATATCTTGATTCTTTTTCCCCATTCCCCTCTCCAGCCTTAAACCACTTCTCCATAATGAAATAAAACCCCATAATGGAATAATGTTTCCATTATTTTCCTTCTTTTTTTTTTTCCTTTTTCCTTATTTCCTCTCCCCTCCCCTTACTTTTCCCCCTTCCCATTTGAACATTTTCTTCTTTTAAGCAAAGTTTTAATTATGTTGGCAATATTCAGCAATTTTGTTTTAAAAGGCTATATAGACTTCTTAAATTTATCCTCACAAGTTTGTCTCTTAACCTTATCAAGAAAAGCAGTTTTATGCGAACTAATTCAACCAAATCCAAAAACACTCAACCTCTGCATTTCACAGTGTTTTCTGCTAGATGCCACACAGAACAGTATAAAAACATGTAAGATGGTTTGGCTTCTGTCTGGCAGGAACAGCAGGGGCAGTGAACAGGAAATGACAGTTTCGGGGGTGGGGGGATGATCAGCTGGGCAACTGAGTCCATACTGACCACTGCCACTCCAAACTGAGACTAGAAGACCTCAGGATGAAAGAATTTATTTCAAATAATTCTACACTTGATCTTAGCCAAAAGGCCGAGAAGCGATTTTCAAATAATGCTATCACACTTTTTAAAACAACCAATAAATACTGGGATATTAAACAGTGTCATAAGAATCAGTACGGTATTTGCCCACCTCAGTTAGCTAATAGTAACTAGAAACTATGAAGTTGATTATTTGTCTAAATCAATTTCCTTAATATAGTCACAAGTGGGCAAACCTGAAGCAAATATACTGTCAATTTTTATTCTTCAGAGACACAGCCTAGGTCCTCATTAACTTACTTAGCAACTTCTCCAGTCAGATTCCCTCAAAGTAGACCCCAGACACTTGACTGGGTGGCGTTTTGAGTCTTGGGTTAGCTGGCCCACAGGCACGCCTCCATCTACTCATCTGGGAGGTAACTACTGGGTAATAAAAACTGGGATTCTGGTCTCAGTGAATTCCTTGAGGAAAAAGGCAGGGAAGGAAGCAGGTAGAGCAGAGGAGGAAGACTAAGCAAGAATGTAGTGTCCGCGGGAGCCTGGGCCTGATCTTGCAGGGAACCTGAGTCCTACTGCAGAGCTGGTTCTGGTCAGGAGCAATGGAGGTACCCATCTGTGCCCCTTTACCAGCCCAAGCACTGCAGGCAGTGAACTAGCGGGAGAGGCAGGGAGAGGAGGGAAAGAACCTCCTAAGGGAGCCCTGCTGACCGGGTAGGGCAATTCTCCTTCCTCCTGAGGAGCTAAACAGCCAACACTCCAGAAACAGGGACGCAAGGCAGAGAGTACATACCCTGGGAATCTGGACAGCCAACAGCATCCACTACGCCAGCTGCAACGCCTGTGTTCCTCAAGCTGCACGCCAGGTCTGATGAGGTGGTTTCCTGAGGATGGTGTGCTGATATCCCTACATGTTCCACACGTGCTGGATACGCAGGCAGGCGGTGTAGACCTAGACTACACCGAGGCTGAAGGCAGGATCTCGCATTCCCACAGTTGCAGCTCCTGAGGGCCTGAGAGCCCTTTCTAGGATTCCAGCCAGCATCTTTACCCACAATCATCACCCCTCAAAAAACAAACAAAAAAACCCAACTGCTCCCTGCTGGAAAGGAGGCAGAGTCCTACTCCACAGCGCCCCCATATCCCGCACCTTCTCCAACCTGAGCATAGCTGCATCTCTTGCCAGAGAGCAATGAGAACACAAACCCGTGGGCAC